>BOPN01000793.1:75000-77500 GCA_017312705.2 Penaeus japonicus
AGGAGAGACCGGGCAAGCAACAACAGCAAGGTGCCAACGACACTGACAAATGGAATCCTGGTAAAAGATAACTTAAGAGAGCAATGAATGCAAAGAATCAAATAGAGCCAGATACGTGGGTTATGTAGGACAAAATAATTCATATGGCAAATTAACAATAATAGTATCCTTTATGCATGCAAATTAATCTCCTTCTAAACGACACAGCTTCACAATAGGGCACGTCAGAAACCCCGAGGCATTGTGGACCTTTCTAACGAGCCTATCTGAGCCAAATGTAAGATATGGTTTGGTGTTAATGCCTCAAGGTCGTTAATGTCCCCCGACATAGCAGTGAGTGGTCTGTTGTTTAGGGTTGATTCCACTTCACAGAACAAAGTTTTTAGTCTGTCATCATTGATCTTTTGCAGACCTGTAATCGACGAAAGCACCTTCTTTACTGACTGTATATCTCTCCTATACTCCACCCATGTGCGATACCATGGGTGGGTGGAAAATCCTTCTCTACTCTCCATCTCTTGAGTCTTTGTCGACCTTTACATTTTCATTCCAGTTCCATAGAGCAATCTGTAGATCCCATTGAGCTTGGATGAAATTGGTTCCCCCGTCAGAAAACATCTCTGGTGTACCCCCCTGGCAGTGAATCTAATGAATGCATTTAGAAATGCATGCTTGGAGTATTTCGATGTGGGCTGCTCAAGAGCTAAGGCAAGTGAAGATGCGACCATATCTCTTCATTGTACGACACATGTATGGCACAGGGAAAGGTCCAAAATAGTGGTGGGTTTGCTGTTTATACAAAAAAAAACATTCCTTTTGGACCTTATCTATTAATGGTCTACATGCTACGATCCAGTTGATTCCACGGACGATAGAAAGTGTGTGCTCCCTAACTGAGTGGGCAGCTAAGAATATATGAGCATCCCTTACAATTAATTTCGTTACATGGTGATCCTTGGGCAGGAATACTGGTCCACACAGTTCTCTTGAGTCACCGAGATTAATTATCCGGCCTCCCACCCTCATTAATCCACGCTTGTTAGGTTCAGGCTTGAGCCGGTAGAGTTTGTTACCCTTTTTCAAATTCCCTCTTCTGTGCAATGAATATCATTCATCCCTGAAACTGCCATTTTGCGTGTATGCTAGTATAGAATCTCTTGTTCATCTGTTGGGCTTTGATCTTCCACAGTTTTCACTAGCAAAGGGTCTTGCTTATGTATTTTGTGAAAGCTTCAGGTATCTCCATCTTGGGTGGCCAGTTCTTCTCACACCTTAGGAATTCAGGACCAATCGTCCACCCTTTAGCAACTCTCGTGCTGAATGGCCTCTGGTAGAAACAGCTGGATTGTTGTCTGATTGGACATGGCACCACTGCTTTAAAGAGGAGCCTCTATGGATTGTCCATAGTTGATTCGCTACAAATATGAAGGCATTGCCTGGCACTTGAGATGTATTGCAGAATGATCATGCTATCAGACCAAAACATAGAATCTTCCAGAATGAGATTCGTCTCTAGAGGTCTTCATGTCAACTTGTGCAGTCAGTATGGCAGCACACAGTTTGAGGTGGGGAATGGAGGTCGTCTTGACGGATGCAAGTATTGCACGGGCACCAAGAAGGCTTACATGAACATATCCATTATCGTGTTCTAGTCAAACATATGTTATAATAGCATAGGCAGTTTGTGAGGCATCACATAAATGATGTAGCTGGGCACATAATATTTTGTTGCTGGCCTGGGCTGCTGGTATGTGGCGTGGTATTTGAAAACCTTCCAGTTCTGCAAGATCAGTCATCCATTTTCTCCATTTTTGTTCATTTTAAGGTGTCAGATTTTCGTCCCAACCTATTTTGCAATGAACTTCATCTTGGAATATCATCTTTGCTTTAATAGTAAAATGAGCTAGTATGCCTAAGGGTCAAAGATGGAATTCATGATGCTCAGTATGCCTCTTTGCATAGTCAGCTTAATTGGTGTTGACCCTGACCTTTAGCCCTGACTTTTTTTTTAATTTTATATCCATTTTTGTAAGTCTGAAGCCTGTTTGCAGTGTGTCCCTCAACTTGATGGCATATTTTGCAGCCTCTTAATCTGAATCAGTTGACAGGAGAAGATCATCTACACAGATTTTTTTCTTGGCAGCTGCTGAATGTTGGCCTTCATCCTTGTCAAGGGTTTTGTGTAGTGCATACGATGCACAGGCAGGGCTCCAGACCCCTCCAAAGAGATGCACTGTCGTTTAATATGTCACTGGTTTCTCAGTGAGGTCTCGCCCAGGCCACCATAGGAGCTGTAGCACATCATGATCCCTTGGTGAGACATGAATTTGGTGGAACATTGCCTCTATATCTGCAGCCAATGCAACTCTCTTTTCTCTGAATTGCAATAGGATACCCAGTAAGTTATTTATTAAGTAAGGGTCTTGCATGATTATCAGATTTAAATTAACACCTTTGAAACTAGCTGCACAGTCAAAGATTATCCTAAGTTTGTCTGGCT
>BOPN01000793.1:80000-82500 GCA_017312705.2 Penaeus japonicus
ATATATATGTGTGTGCGTGTGTGTGTGTGTGTGTGTGTGTGTGTTTGTATGTGTGTATGTGTATATATATGCGTGTGCGTGTGTGTGTGTGTGTTTTCTTTAGTCACATCAGTAAATATAAATACTTACTAGCCACGTTCGCGTAGACTCCCGGGTTTTCGGGCTTAGCACATTCGATTCCCCAAGACACAATTCCTATTAGCAAGTAGCTACCATTCCCATTATCCATAACCAAAGGACCGCCAGAATCACCCTGAAGAGATAAAGAATATCATTATGATTATGATGATAATAATGATACTGGTAATGAAAAGCGATTGTAACAGTGATAAGAGCAATCAAAAACATCACAGTATCATAACCAGGCTACTAGTAATAATGGCAATAATATTATTACCAAAAATAGAAGTAATGATAAGTCTGAGGATGATGATAATAGTGTCAATAATATTAATGACAATAATAGTAATAATAACAATGCCGATGATGATAATGATTGATGCAACAGCAATAATAATTACAATACTAAAGATGATGATAATAACAATGATAATGATAATCATAAGCATATTCATAAACAATGACAACAACAGCGACACCAGCAGCACCATAATAATGGTAACAATAACAACAACAACACCAGAAGCACCATGAAAATACCGGTGATAACAACAATCCACATAATAACAGATAACTTCACCTGACAAGCGTCCTTTCCCCCCTCCTTCAAGCCAGCGCAGATCATGTTCTTGGTCACAAAGGGATAATAACGGTTTGAACAGATTTCGTGGGCTTCGATAGGCACTTGGACCGCCCTTAGTCGTTTCGAGTCCATTCCGTCTGGTGTGGATATAAGTATTTTATTTTATTGAGGCCATAAACACACAAATAGTTATTTAGCATCCTTGCCTGACCCAGAAACAGGATCCCGCCCCCGATTTTTAACGATTTGTATTTTAAAAAATGAAACCAAAAAACCGTTACAATCGCACTAAAAAGAAAGCGGGAAATATGCCTATAGAAATCTGTCCATGCAGACAGAAAGATTAAGGTGTGACAGCTTGGTTTTAATTAGTTCATATCACGGAAGCAAATACAATACATACCAATAAGTTTGATTTGTTAAAAAATATCTGCTATTTGACTCTTAAACTCATAAAATAATCGCCCTCCATTGAAAATTAAAATATGAAGAACACTAATCATTCTTTAAAGCCAAACATATATATATATATATATATATATATATATATATATATATATATATATGCATATCTACATATCTACCTTAATATATTTCATATACCATAGAATGCTATTTAAAATTAGTGATGACAATTTTCGGTGAACAGTGATGAGTGGTTGATGATGACATTTAAAAAAATTGTTAATGATAATATGACGACTTAAACATGCAGAATAAACATGATAATGATAACAGAAAATTGATAAATAATGGTTGATAAAGAAATAATCTTTATCTTTTGTTATAAACATATTGTGCGCCCCGATTTTTTTTTTCTTACGAGTTGGTAGTAATCAGAAATGAGCTATCAGGCTGTGATATCTAATATCCATCCTACTTAACAATCACGTCCCCTATATCGGGACGCACATTCTCTCTTGCTCATTCACACACACACACACACACACACACTCGCAATGTCCCTCACCAACGCACACACTTTCCACTTATTTCCCCGCCAGAAACGAAGCGTCCCTCCTACTTACTATATTTCACAGAACCCCAGCCTGTAACAACCGCAGTGCCGTTATCAAACTTCTGTCCAAAGGCAGGAAGACACACGGGGGCGACGTACACTTGGTTTAAAACTACCGGTTTGGAAAGCCTTAGGAGGGCAATGTCGTTGTCTAGAGGTACTACGCCATACTTGGGGTGCATCACAATCTGGTTGGAGGGAATGAGACGCCCATGAAAGGACAGGTAGATTCGGAAAATAGGGAGAAAATGTGAGAAAGTAAAGTGAATAAAATAAATAAATAAATAAGATAAAAAGTTTTATTGATGTAATTATTAGCAACCAAATGATCAGTATTAAGTGGAATAATAATAGTAGTTGTAGTACTATTACCCAGTATAACTGTAACTACTCTCTGACTGCATTTGCACTGCCTACATTAAGGATGTTTAATTCAACCAGATTTAATGGTGAATTATACTGAGGAAAGAGAACTGAAGGTAGAGAGAGAAGTAAAAGGGATAGTGTATTATAATTTCACAATAAAGAGCAGAGTAATAATAAGAATGGATAAAACAACATGCTTATGAGACGGAAAGCGAGATTAACCTAGTGCTGATTTACAAAATGAACATGGAATCTTGCAAATGATTATACATCTAGGTGAAACTAACTCTCTCTATGTGTTTGCCTGAACATCTACCATCAACTTGTAGAGTGTCTTGAGAAGACACCAGCAATCTGCATCTCACTGAAGGGACGTCTAGCATTCCACAGGTCACCCAGTGGACGCCTTTGTG
>BOPN01000793.1:85000-90000 GCA_017312705.2 Penaeus japonicus
TTCCCTCTGGACTGTTTTTTAGTTAAGTATGCGTTTCCGGTAGGTCACGTTATGCTCTACCAAAAGTGATCATGATAGCCTAGGCTCGGTTTGGCAACACTAGTCTGTGATTTGCAAGGTTACACTTCAGCCAAGGGCCGGCGAACTTCTCCGAGTATTACTGTAGGACCTATTTGCGTAAAAATGTTATCCTCACACTTCAAAAGAACATAAAACAAGCTAATGAAAGCTGCGCCATTCTGTTTAACTACTTAGTTGTAGTAATCATTAATACAGAGAAGATAAAGCGAGAGAAAAATTAAATCGAATTATAGAACATATTTATTTTTTTTCGTTTATAAGAAAATATCGACCCATAATGTATCATACTGTTTGGGGGTAGGCTGATATTTTTGAGAGTTTGCTATATGTACAGACGTTATATATATAGTTTATTGAGTTAATGAAGACTCGAGACACGTGAGAGACATCGTATTTGGTTCTCGAGACAGTATTCGGAGCATAACTGAAATAACTTTGTATGCTGATTATACAAGTGTTGTCTATTATTCAGGAGTGCCAAATTTCGAAGCTCATTGGGTCTCTAATGTTTCCGAAAATTTCAAGATTATTCCATTTGGCATAAATTATATCCAAAAAAATTAACGGAATTAGGTTTCCTTTTCTGTAACTCACTGCAGTCCTTGTTCGGCTTCGAGGGCGGTGGTGGCGGCGGGGTCGGAAGGTGCGAGAGGAAACCGCAGTCGTCCTCAGGGATTTTTCCCGCGATCCAACTCAGGTAACCTGGGAGAAGTAAGCCGAAGTGTGTGCTTATATGTACATGTATATATATACACACATATGTATGTCTGTATATATATATATATATATATATATATATATATATATATATATATATATATATGTGTGTGTGTGTGTGTGTGTGTGTGTGTCTGTGTGTGTGTGTGTGTGTGTGTGCACGCACGCACGCACGCACGCACACACACACACACAACCACACATATGTATATAAATATATATATATCTATATATATATATATATATATATATATATATATGATACATAAATTATATAATTATATATACATATATCTATATATGTATATATATGCATATATATATGTATAATATGTATGTATATATATGTATATATATGTATATATATGTATATATATGTATATATATACATATATTTACATATATATATATATTTATATATATATATATATATATATATATATATATATGTATATACATATATATATATATATATATATATATATATATATATATATATATATACATATATACATACATACATACATATATATATATATATATATATATATATATATATATATATATACATATATATATGTATATAATCTTATGGTATCATCTAGACATATTATTAAAAAGTAGTTTGTCTATTATTAACTAATATATATATATATATATTCATATTATACAGGTATTATGCACGCATATCTATTCTTATTCAGCTTATTGATCAACGATGAGCAGATGTGCGTATGAAGCCGTACTGAGAAGCCAGCCTCCGCCACTTACTCGGGACCCGGACGAATACTCCCGGATATCCGGCTCTTGCGCAGCCCCTCCCCCACGATGTGATGCCCAGAAGATGCCACGAGCCGTCGGGCATGGCGACAGCCAGGGGGCCTCCGCTGTCGGACTGCAGGGAGGACCGATTTCGGGAGTTACATGCGGATACGGTCGAAAATACAGAAATGCGCATGTGTTTTATTTATTCACACAGACATGAACACACTCCCTTTCCCATCATTATCTCTCTCTCTCTCTCTCTCTCTGTCAGTCATGTATTAGGCACTGTGGAGACAGGGCGTTGCTTGTGATCCTCCAATTCCGGGAGCATTTATCGTGGGAAGGCGTGCCGCCCCCTAGCTCTTAAAATATATTGGAGGAATACGTGTTAAATGTCGGGCTGTACTTCTGTGTAGTTCGTAAAAAAAACAGTATGACTATTAGAATAAAATCAGCGGATCGTAATTTATGTGCTCGTGCCTTGGGTCAAGGACGCTCCGTACAGTCCTTTTCTTACATATCAAGCGGTGGGCGAGGCCTAGCAGCCGCTGGTCTTTCCTTACTGCGGATGCCATGGTCGGCAAACGCAGAAATTCTGTGGAGGACTCTGTGGATAGTAGTGGAAATTAGCATACTGTCCTTATCAAGAGTAAGAGAAAGAAAATTCAGAAGAGATACCCTGCGGACGGAGTTTCGTTAAAAAAAATCCCAGGGAAGACGACAAAGATTATCATCAAAGATCCGTCTTGATCTGGACTATATCATCACTGGAAATCCTCGCATTTTTTGGGTGAACAAGGGGCGAACAACTGCAGGCAATTGTTCTTATCAAGGATGACACGACAACAGGAGCCGCCGTGCCATTGAGGTCGCATTGCTACTTGTTGGTTGTATGGGACAGGTTGACCAAATAGTTTCTACGTGCCCCTCTTTAGACACCTGGAAACGGTCAGGCCAATTATCTGGTCTTTCTTCCCAAGTAGGCTAGGGTCAAACGGTCTCTGCTTTCTTGGCATCACAGACTCTAATTTTAAGGGATAAGAATCCAGTTCAACTCAACACCGTCTGTATTCCTCTGGCAATTCATACTTAAATTTACGTCTTACAAATATTTTGATCTTTTAGGGCTCTGCGTCGGTGACCTAAATGCAAGACACGAAAATTCAATCATGGATTACACGAGGAACACAGACGGTGTTGAACTGAACAGGATTCTCAATTCCTCAAACAATGTTAGGATCTCTGGTAGCGGTGAACCGAGGCCGGCTAGACTATGCACTATTGTTTAGCGTGGATTCATTTGAATCGGATTCGCGGTACGCACCTGCATTACTCAGCGACCACTTTGGTACCAGAGTGTCAAATTGAACGAAATGATCTTAACTCCGACCAATGTTCAATGTTTAAACACTTGATGTCACAGCGGCATGCTGAAAGGGAAAGTTATTGACCTGGAGTGCAGACTACCTGTCAGATCGAAGGACCTCAGGTGCATACATATGCTATCATGCTACAATGTATCTGTGCTAAGGTAATGTAGAAGGAATTAATTGAACTACGGGGCCTATGTCTGTTAATGGGTCTGGTAGGCAATGACAAGAGTAGAAAGGAATGTCATCTAAATTATAAAAAGTTAGAGAGAGTTTGCATATACAAGTATTTAGGAAATTTAATCCATTGCTGTAACATCCAAGATAAAGTTAATCATGTTATTTTTTATTACTTGGTACGACTGAATTAAGAATGTTAAATGTTAATTCGTTGTTGTAACATCCAAGACAAAGTTAATTATGTTATTTTTCATTACTTGGTACGACTAAAAACACTGCAGGTGCTGACAGCTTGTAGGATTACTTGTACTGAGAATGACGTATGTCAGCGCGGTGAAAGGCATGGTAGATTATGCTTCCCCTCTCCTTATAACATGCGGTAATGCTCAGCCCCGTAGATTGAGGGTCAGTCTAGGGTGTCCTAAAGAATAAAGATCATGAGGATGCAAGTACAGCCAGTAGGGTCTGAGAGATCACTAACTCTGCTATTATCAGGATTGTTAATTAAGCACGGGGACAGGCAGCTTCATTGTTCAATAGATGGACTGCTTGAGGGGTCAGTTCACACACTGCTGGAACCTTTTGTTGTTTAATTATATTCTCTCTCTCTCTCTCTCTCTCTCTCTCTTTCACTCCTACTCTTACTTTTACTCTTACTCTCACTCTCTCTTTCTCCCTCACTCTCTCTCTCACACAAAAACAAACAAACGAGAAACAACGCTATATCAAATGAACAAAACAGAAAAACTCAAACATATTCCCGCACCTGACACGCATCCTTGCCCTCTTCCCCGGCACACACAACGTCTTCTGTCATTCTCTGCGACGAGTACTGCTCTTTGCACACTTCCAGAGGCACGATAGGTAACTCCACCTCCTGCAACACCTCAGACTCTTCGCCGTCTGCAATGCCACGTCACGCCACGTCCAGGAAGGGGAAACAGGCAAGGAAATGAAAAGATAATGGGAGAAATGGAACGAAAGGCGTATGGATAATTGGCGAAGAGAAGGGATATGAATGAATCAATCATTCGAGCTATGTGGAGAGTAGGAAGGATGAGTAAATATAAGAAGTATGGAAATTAAATAAATCATTACACATAATAAAAAGAAATTACCTTCCTGGAGCTTCCCCCAACCGGTGGCGATGGCTGTTTTGGCCGTGTGATTTCCGTCTTCCATATCCAGGCAGATGGGGGCAACCTAGTGGAGGAGGAGGAGGAGGAGGAGGAGGGGGAAGGAAAGGGGGAGTGTAATGATTCATTGATACTTAGAGGTGAGGAGTTAAAGTTGTCGTAGATTTTTTATCATGTTATATTTCTATTATATTATTGCGAGAGTTTGGTAGCGTGGTTTATATATGATAGGCATGGCAGAGGCACCTAGAGAGGAGTAAGGCGTCTTGCCAAGCCCTTGAAGGCGTAGCGAGCGGAATAAGCAGGAGACTGTGTGTGTTCTCTCCAGAGATATTCTGTTTAAGATGAAGATTGACTCAACTAACAGGCAGATCAGATCTCGGTTTTATAGTAGATTATTACTCGAAAATGACGTATCATCTATTTATTGCCTGAGGAACAAATGGAAAGGAACAAAGTACGTGAGGGATAATTTATCATGAAGAAAAATATAAATAACTGAACGCATTGCGATACCTACTTTGTATACAGACAAGTAATTATACAGAAAAGACAATTTGCAAAGTATATAATTTGGCGTGGGAATTCTTCGAAGGTTTCTGGTCAATCTGGAGAAAAGGTATTATATTGACCTGGTTCGACGAGGGGAAACAAGACGATAATCCGCAGAATGAACTTGTGTTAAGGTGGTCAAAAAAGGAGGAGGAGGAGGGGGAAGATGAAAAGGAAGTGGAGCTGAAAAATGAGGTGG
>BOPN01000793.1:105000-107500 GCA_017312705.2 Penaeus japonicus
TTCATTTACTTAGTAATCACTGCTGATTAAGTGACAGGTTTGTAAATGAAAGAAAAAGGTTTGCAAGCTATAGAATATCCTTATTACATAGTTTTACCTTTAAACATGTCACAATTAAATAAAGATCATATTGAAAACCTTGACAGGTGGAGGAATGTGAACATTTCTGGATCTGATCTATATATTGATTTTTTTCCTTTAATATAATTTTTTTTTGTTTTCTTATATGTGATTACCTGGTTGGTCTTTCAAGGAAATGAATTGAAACCGGATGATGAAATAGCTGAGGATTTACTTGAAATAAAAGATGGTAAGCTGTTCTAGAAATATGTTAATTACATTTTAAGGAAACATTTCGTGTTTATTGTTTACTTATAATTTGATTAATCTCTTTTTTTTTTAATATTCTATTTTTTATTATCATTATTTTTATTTTTATTATTATTATCATTGTTATTGTTATTGTTATTGTTATTATTATTATTATTTTTATTATTATCATTGGTATTATTAATATTATTATCCTCATTGTTATTGGTATTATTATTGTTATTATTATTATTATCATTCTTATAATTTTTTTATTGTTATAGTTGTTATTATTATGATTATTATGATTATTATGATTATGGTTATTTATTTTTATCATCATCCTCATCTTCAGTATCATTGTCATCCTCCTCTTCCTCTTCCTCATCATCATCATTATTATTATTATTATTATTATTATTATTATTATTATTATTATTATTATTATAATTATTATCATTATTATTATGATGATTTTTATAATTATTATCATTATCATTGTTATTATTATAATTTTTTATATTGTAATTATATTCTTTATTATTATTATTATCATTAATATTATTATTATAGTTGTTATTATTTTAGCAAAACACTGAAGCTCTTCAATTATTTTGTCCAGTGCAGATATCTTTGATAGGAATTTTGAGGAAAAGCAGATAAACTGAGCCTTGTTATAAACCAAGATTTTTTTCACTGCTATGGATTTAGGAAAAAATGGATGAGTACTGTTGCAAATTTTCCTTTTTATTAATATTTATTAGGCAATGCAAGTAATACTAGTTACTAGATAGTCACTGAAATAATAAACAAAAAGGTTATGAATTCCAGTATTTCATGCAGTCATATTTATGAATGTAGAATATAGTAAACTTACAGTTGATGACATGTAACTTTGCTTGACATACTTTGGAACTCAAACTATACCCCTTTTAAGTTGTACACCTCTTAAATAGAGTGAGTTACTTTTTACACATCTGATTTAGGAAGATTTTGCGGTGTTTCCCATAAATGCAATTGGCCACGTCTGTTATGGGGCTACATCTATCTTTGTAGCTAACAAATGAAAGTAATTAGAAGAATGAATACCATTTATTTTTAATCAATTGTTTCATTTAGTTTCTTTAAATAATATGTCTTTAGAATACATGCCATCAGTGTAAGGATCGGTGCTGTGCGTCATTTTAATGTTTCTCAGTATTGGGTGACAGGCTGGATGATTTTGGGTGCTGGGCCATATGCTGCTGACCCCTTAAGAGGGATGACCGTTGATATATGGGAGTATGATGTAAGAAAAAAAATGATTATGTTCAGAAGAGATCAAGATTATTTATTCAATTGAATAGCATTTGCTTATAAAAACAATTTAGAAAAGAGTTACTTATGCATGTATGATATATTTTGTTCATTTGGGTATGTTATATAGGAGTGAGTAAAACTCTACATGTTCAATTATTTGTTTATTATTAGTTTTATTTTTTGTATTTTTCTTTGTTTTTGAAAATATACATCAAAGTCATACAATAACAAATCCTGTATTCTATTCACAGATATGTTTATACTGATATCTTCCATTTTTTGAGACCAGTTGGAACATCTTGAAATACAAATTACACATACAGTAAACAAGAACCCAAGAAATGGACCAAGGAGAATCAAGAACCAGGTAAATAGTTTTGCTTCTTTATTTTCTCTTTTATTAGATCAAACTTTCCTTCATCATCACCACCTTCATCTCTCCTTACCTTCACTTCCTTCCTTGCCTTTTTTCATGTTTCTTTCTCTGGCTACTTTTAGCATCATATTGAAGAATAGGAAGGCTTGTGTACTTTGGTATATTGCAAAGATTTTTAATTTTAGGGATGCATGTTAATTTGCCTATGAAATTCATTATGTGTGTATATATGTATATATATATATATATATATATATATATATATATATAGATAGATAGATAGATAGATAGATAGATAGATAGATAGATAGATAGACATACATACATACATACATACATACATACATACATACATACATACATACATACATACATATATACATATATACATACATACATACATACATACATACATACATACATACATACATACATACATACATACATACATACATACATACATACATACAATATATATATATATATTTATATATATACATATATATATATATATAT
>BOPN01000793.1:117500-120000 GCA_017312705.2 Penaeus japonicus
ATCAAAGTCGCCAGTGAATGCTTTGTGTTTTTAAAATACCTGGCGCATAGTTGATTTTATCACCAGCCTTGCTGATGTCCATGACATCATAGACACGTGACTGTGTCTTGCACCTCCCCAAAGAAGACTGTGTATGAAGCCTATGAAAAGGTATTAACTATATTGATTTTATTACAATATCTTTATTTCAAAAATAGTAGGTGAAATAGCTTCTTTGTTTGGTTGTTGTAGACAAAATATGGTCAGTATAAAAAGGGTTGAAAAGTTGTTCATATCAATCATTTTGGGTTCAAAACTATATTCTTAGAAAGTTATTTTGATAATTTTCAATGTTTTTCTCTTAATAATTCACAGGCTGCACAAGAATCAGATGTTAGTGTGGCTACTGAGCTTACCATCTGGCATATTACAGAACATGGCGCTGTTTGTCTCAACAGTGAAGCCAACATAAGACCTTTGCTTCATTTGTCAGAAAGATAAAGTATAGAGGGAAGGAATAAACTTTAATTTCTATGTGTCATGAAGAGATGATTTATTTATTTATTTTCCAAGCATGATGTGTGTTGTGAGTATTTAATTCTTTTTTCTTTTTAATTAAAACAAAAAAAAAATCAGCCTTTGCCATAGGTTTTATGATTTAACTAGAAATAGGCATTAATTTTCAGTAAGATTAAAAATAAGAAAGAAATTAAAATATCAATGTTTTATTTTCCTGCTTTTCAACTGACAAAATATATTCATTGAATGATGTGACATGTAAAGTCTTTATGTCAAAAGTATATAACAATTTAATGTTTAATCTAAATGCTATTAGAGGATAGCTCTTGTACAGTTACTTTCTTTTATTTTCTTTAGGTGCATAATGCCAACCTTCCTGACGAGGGCAGGTAGGCAATCCTCAAGGTGATGAAGTATACATATATCTTTTAAAAGTCATGAAAGACCATTTGTACCTGAGGTCCATTATCAAAATTGTCAAGTTACAGCCTGTGTGACCTTCAACTTGGAGGCACTGCACAATACAGAATTCGCTGCAGTACCCATTGAACCTCCTTCAGTCAGACCCTATTCATTTCAAGACCCCTAGAAATTGTTGGGATTCACTGAAAAGCCCTGTCAAAACAGATCAACTTCCTTAATGAAAGGGAGTCAGTACAGGAGAAGGAGGCCAACTGCATCATCTTATCGATTCATTTCTTCTTTGAAAATTATGTCCCTGGGTGACAAGTGTCCACTGCATTTGGACAACTAAAATGGGTAGAACAAATACTCAGTACAGTACAACTAAGTTTTAGGCATGACAAGTCACCATGCATCAGTTACTTGAGCTGTTTAAACACTGGCACTTGAACTCCTCAAACGCTGCTACAGAAAGCCAGTGGTCAACAGCCTAGACCAGATCTCTAAGGTCATCACAAGCTCTTTGAAGATGAACCTTGTCCAGCTATTAGGAAATAAAGCTGGTAAAGTAGTCATGCCTTCCTTCAAATAGGATGTTTGTTTTCTTATTACAAGAAGCTTTAAGGCAGTAAGCATTGCTAGTACTCCCTTGCCCAGGAGAGATCAAGCCTGCATGGTTAGAAAGGCAGTAGTAACTCTTCAAAGAGTTGAAAGACACTTGGGCACTGCAACTTCAGACACTACATCACTTTCAGTCAGTTAGTGATGAAGAATCAGGTAATGAAACCAATACCTTCTAAAGGCAAAGTAATTGGCAATGAGGTTGTTGGCGATACTGGAAAGAAGAAGAGTGACATGCCAAATACAATGTTTTGTTGTAAATAAAGTGAGAAAAAGAATGTTTCTCGATTTCTAGAGGCCGTTTTCACTCTTTGTCAGTTAGTGTCTTTGAATTCATGAAAAAAATGGAAATATTCAAAAGCTAAGATATAATGCTCAGCATAAAACCCAGTTTCAGAAACGATTAATTAATGTATATTTTCCTTCAATTTCACCCTCTTCGCAGGCGCTCGCTCTCACTCGCTCGCTCGCTCACTCACTCACTCACTCACTCACTCACTCACTCACTCACTCACTCGCTCACTCGCTCGCTTGCTCACTTGCTCACTCACTCACTCACTCACTCACTCACTCACTCACTCACTCACTCACTCACTCACTCACTCACTCACTCACTCACTCACTCACTCACTCGCTCACTCGCTCGCTCGCTCACCCTGTAAACTGAAAAGAACCATGATCAAACGGTAATAAAGTTGATGCTAAATTAAACATGAATAATAATAATCTAATACATAATAAAGAACTTATTAATGGCAATTGAGTGTATAACAGTATATGGAGCAGCTAATAAATGGTTATTGGCTACTTAGTGTAATTATTAAACCATTTAAAACAATCAGCCAATCTTAATATGCAATAATATTGACTTTAGCAGTAATAAGTGTGAAGAGTAACGATAATGATCAATATGAATAAGCAAACAGGAGTACATGGAAAAAGTAATTCGAAATTATATTTTGTGAAAGAACGTGAGATA
>BOPN01000793.1:125000-132500 GCA_017312705.2 Penaeus japonicus
TAAGTTTTTACAGGTAAAAAGGCTCTCAACCATTGTTTGGATTGCGCAAACTCAAAGAAACCCAAGAAACGAGTGCGTACGGAGTGGAGGTGTGCGGAGTGCGATGTTGCTCTTTGTGTTGGGAGTTTGTATGAGTGGTTATCACAGTCTGGAAGTGTTTTAAAGAATCATAAAACCAGGCTGAAATAAAGGTATTTTTATTGATGTATATTTTCGTACAAATAAACGAAAAAGGTATTATGTTGTTTTAGTTTCTTCGATGAAAGAAAAAAAAAAAATCGAAGATAATATATAAAACTCCATTGCAAAGCATGAGAGATGCAATATACATGCGAAAAAATGAAGGTGAAACAAACCACACACTACCATGTACAACGCCATCATCATTCAAATCGAATGATTTGTATATAGGTATATATATATATATTTTCCTGTGTTTGTTTATATTTCTAAATATCTGGTCTGGTTCACCTATCTCTTCTCATTCTACTTGTACATCGGACTCCGCTAGTACTTTAGAGCTAGAGGTTGGCATCTCACTTTTTGTCATCGCATTTTGAAGTTTGGGCGAGACAGTTGCTGATGTCAATAGAAAGTGGTGCTATCTACGGTGATTATAATAATAAAAATTCTCTCTCTCTCTCTCTCTCTCCCTCTCCCTCTCCCTCTCCCTCTCTCTCTCTCTCTCTCTCTCTCTCTCTCTCTCTCTCTCCCTCTCTCTCTCTCTCTCTCTCTCTCTCTCTCTCTCTCTCTCTCTCTCTCTCTCTCTCTCTCTCTCTCTCTCTCTCTCTCTCTCTCTCTCTCTCTCTCTCTCTCTCTCTCTCTCTCTCTCTCTCTCTCTCTCTCTCTCTCTTAGACTATGATAATAAAGATATATCTCTGATGCAAACTTTCATAAAGCTTACTTGCAACTTATGTATGCCATGTGTTAGTTTTTCATATACATCACAAAAATAACGCGCCGTGTGTGTGTGTGTGTGTGTGTGTGTGTGTGTGTGTGTGTGTGTGTGTGTGTGTGTGTGTGTGTGTGTGTGTGTGTGTGTGTGTGTGTGCGTGCGCGCGCGCGCGCGCGTGTGTCCTAACTCATCTTCAGCAGCAGTACAATATACAAATCTCACTGCAGTCTTGAAACTGCTAAAAAATACACTGATGCAAAATTATTTGCAATAAAACAAAATCCTATCAAAGAAATCCAGTTATTTTTATTAACTCATTCTCAATGCAAGTAACAGAAAATCATAAACCCCCAAACTGAAAACAAATCGAAGCATAAAATGCAAGTTATATAAACATAAAACCAAAAATGAAATATTTCAATCAATTGGTTACATAAAAGCATAAAAAGAAACCACATGAAGTGAATAATTTCATAGCCATAAGCAAAGACACGCAGTCCCTAAAGAACTCTAAAAGACTAAAATGTTACGACAAACACTGAAGCAGAAACCTCGGAACAAGGTTCAGGATTAGAATAATATTTACGCAATTAGAAGTTTTGGTTGACTTACCAATCATGTACATGGTTCCAACACCAAGAAGAGACCATAAAACATTCAACACCCCAATGCCGAAGTATTAGCTTTAGTAAAATCAAATTAAATGCTTCATGACAAACAGGACTACGTAATCCAAATACGTCTTATTTATTACAGGAGCAGATCCTTCACCAACACAGAAATACTACTTATTAAGACATGATCTTTCTATAAAGATCAAAATTAATAGACATCACAATTAAAAACACAAACAAAAGGGAAATAATCCATGGATTACTGACTGCAAAATCTAAAAGAAAGAAAGAACGTCTAAATCAGTCGGCCTTTGGCATTTAGCAAGGGCTGTATTTTTTGTCCTGCGGGAGAATATGAGGGTCGACAAGCCGCAGATTTATGATGCTGTGTGACGGGAGAATATTACAAATTCGGAGTCTTATAATGCATCACGGGGATGGCGGTTAGCCGATTTAAAAAGAGGTGGTGCATGGGGGTACCCTCTGTATCCAGGAGAGATTGTATTGGTGGGCACAAGTGCTCTGCCAGTAATTTCTCAGCAGTAGCTAAGGATATTATTGAAGAGAGTGGTTACAACTTACACTATTTTTGTTATGAATAAACAGCTGTCTACCGGAAAGGATCTGCAAAGACAATGCACATTCCTAGGGACACGGAAGCAAGCACTTGGTGCCAAACTGCCAAGGACTACTTCAATGTGCAGTTGACATGCAGTGATTCAGGAGACTTGCAGATGAAGCCAGTTGTCATCTACAAGCATGCCAAGCCTCACTCATATCGCAATTGTAACATAAAATAATATACCGATTTGTGTATGGTACAATAAAATGTCTAAGTACATGACATAAATATTGTATGTAATGTGGTTTAACAACGTCTTTCTACTCAAAGTCTATAAAAGTTGTCAAAGAAAGAACATGCCTTTCAAAGTACTTTTTTCTTGACATTTTATCAAGGTATGCTAGGTTTCTCGTAGGACATCATCCCAGCATCCAATTAGAGTTTCTGCCAACCAAAACCACCTCCAAGATCTAGTCGTTAAATTGGGAAATCGTTGCCATTAATAAGTTGTTGTTTTAACCCATGTCGTACAATGAAATAAATTGATAACTGGATGAGACTGAGCAAAATCATTGAATAATTTCTAGGGGATTAGTGGTTTATTTCATTCATATTGTAAAATGAATAATGAAATCCTTATGAAATTTACTGTTACATCCACGTGCACACACACACACTCTCTCTTTCTCCCTTCCTCTCTGTAAATATGCTGACTACCTGCCCTTAGTTCTCCATACATCCTCCAAACTCAAAGCCATTGAAACGCTTCCCGCAACAAATTTTACCCACCCAGACCCCCTGTATAAATCCCCTACTCTCGTCTCCTTTCCTGACACCCGTTTAACATCAGATGGAAAAGTAGGTGATGAGTGCAAGTGACCTTTGCCAGCTTTACCGAATGCAGTGCGGCCGCCATATGTATCTGACACCCAGATAGCAAAATTGTTTTAGCAGAAATTTAAGATCAAGCAGGCTGTGTACCTCTTCTGTGTGGCTTAGATTACTACTCCCAGTATCAAGCATAGATGGGTTTTGTTCCTCCCACATTTAAAATCCCAACAGGAAAATAGGCAAACAACAGAGGTACCGATTCCAAGAAAGTAACAGCAGCAATGGTGGCAGTTCCAGGCATGACATCAATATATCAGGCAGATATCTGAGTACTCATTGGACAGGATCATGCGCAACCATTGATGAGTGCCGAAAGATTGGAAGATCCAGATGCAGAATCGCTCCTATCGACCAAGAGTCTCTGACATTTCAACCCTATTAGCGGATTACAAGGAAAGATAAGGGAGTAGCTTGTTCGACACACGGCAAGAAGTCCTTTCATAACTTGAAAGGGTTATCGTGAGATTCCTAAAAGCAAACAGCTTAACAATATCTCATCTCTCGGCTTCTGAGGAGGTGAAGTGATGAACGTAAGGCAATGAGAAGAGCAATCAACCATGTTGACTTAGATGCTCATGACCTGGCTAAGGAAATTTGCATTCCCCCAGATGTGGATTTTGCTGGCTTCGATAAGGCTGAGGAAGAGGCATTGAGAATTGAGAGACTATTTTGTGAGAATGTGTGTGTGTGTGTGTTTCTATGTGTGTGTAAAGGATGCTATGATTTACTGGGTAAAAGTAAAGGGATACTATAAATTAAATGTTCTTAGTTTCTGTTTTACGATTATATCTAGTGTTTGTGTGATGTTCAAGAGGATCTCCTACTTCCTAGAAAACCTCGACAACTCCGGGACAGAGACTGTGTCAACGGGGAGCCACTGATGAGTCCAACCTGGATCTTATGGCTGGGGAGGACTGCTCCATGGAGTCAGACTACGATGTATCTGATTTCGACATCACATGTGTTTCCGGTTTGGATACCTTTGATGTCGCAGGGTACATTGATGTAAACATCTCAGAGTAGCGTGATGGCTCCCCATCTAAGCATCCTTCAGTGAAACATCAACAGTTTTTTCCCTAAGAAATCCTTTGTGTTACCGAGCTTGGTAGGAAATTAAGGAATTAATCACCTCTTGAAGGCAACCATCCCCTGTTCCAGGGTTGAAAATTTTACTTACTGAGAAGGTTAAGTAAAAAGGGTTCCCTCTAGTTGTACATTGAATATATCAGGCCAATCTGTGGAAACTTATATCAGCAAAGTCTGTGCTGGTGCCATGAAGGATCGTATTATTAGGAGGGGGGGGGGGCTAAAATGCTCACCATCCCGTCCTTTCTCCAGAGCCAAAATGTGGCTGGTCTTATAAAGGAGGTGCTCGAGACTTGCCTAGAAATCGATCTTCTCAACGATCATGAGCCAACACATAACAGAGGTGGTGTCTTGGGTCTCAGATATGATACAGCTGTTCTGGCGGAGAGAATCAGATGTTCGGTAGATCAGACCACTGCTACCCCCTCAGGCATGAAGTACAGCTCATTTCCTGGCTGCCTTGGATGAATGGCTCAGGGACAGTGAACCCCTGACACAGTGTGAATCTGTAAAACCTGTCTGATTAGGAACTTTAATCAGACAGCCACTGTGACTATCCCCAGGACCTCTCCCTGGTTCAGGAACTTTCTGGAATGGGTTAGACAGGCCACCCGTTACTCAACCCCAAGATGAACTCATTATGACACCCAATCAAAGGCCGAAAGACTGGCTCTTGAGTTCTCTGCATGTACAGATAATGCTGGTCTACTATCGGATATAAGGACTAGGCGAGGGATGTCTTTGACCCAATAAACTTACCATCACTGGGGCCATGGCCGCCGAGCCTGCACATTCTGACATTGCATTCTCCCTGAGGGAATTAATGAGGACCTACCAGAACAACTCTCATTTATCCCTAGGACGTGAGTTCCTATCCAATCATTTCCAACCTGGGACTGGAAGGTGAGCTCATTCTTGTGACTCATCAACTGATCCTAGGACAGCTCTATCCTCCCTCAGAGTTGGCAAGGGGCTGAACATGACCCCATCCCCAAACCAAACCAAAGGAGCCGGGTAGGGAGCGTCCCATTCCATTCCTTAGCTCCATGGGCAAGATGGCAGGGAGAATTATACTGAACCGGCTTCAATGGAAGCTGTTGTAGCAGACGGTCAATGAGAATGCAGGTCAACACGACAGGCCGCGAGGGTAAATACGCTGCTCGAGGTTAAAAGATGAAAGGGCCCCAGAAAACACTAATACACACCTGACCTCATCCCGCTATGCCGCCGCGCTACCCAACCACACTCTTTACATCATTGGAAATACATTAAGTGGATACAAATAAATCAGAAAATCATTGGGGCCTTTCAATTACAAACAGACACTGTGATCTCCTCCAGAGTACCTACATGGGTTCACCAAGGGAGTGAGTACAGTAAACTGCCTGGCCACCTTCTTGGGTATTGTCAGCAATGTTGACTCTATGGTTGTCTTCCTTGACTTCAGTGGGGGTTTTAATCCATCTTTTTCCAATGTCCTCATGATTAATATTCTCGATTTACAGCTCCCAGAAGAAATCAGGGTAGTATCCTATATGGAATATCTTGCTCTCATCTCTACTGGGCTGTTCAGTGTAAGGATGACCCAGCATTGAGGAACACTACAAAATGGGACTTAATATTTCGAATACTATGTCACTGTGTTTGGACGTCCAAGATTGCCTTTGCAGTAGGTATAGGTCTACCAGTGCTTGAGGGTATGTGTAGACCAGCTCTAAATCCTACGATCGTTTTACGTTTATGCGACCTGTCCAGTCGTGGACTATGCCTTTGTTATCCTGATCCCTGTTACACCGATCTTCAGGGAGAGGCTTGGATTGTTCCAGAATGAGACTGCTACGAATATTCTGGGTGAACAAATGTTCCTCACTACAAACAGAAGAAGTTGCCATTGTGGGAGCCCTAGCCAAGGCGTCCTAAATGGAGGGACACATTGTCTCCAGAGCAGCTACTGACGGCTTGCATCAGGGTTTTCCCAATGATATAGTCTATCTACTGACTCCTAGGTCAGGGTAGACGTGTCATTCTTACCTGGGTCCCTATCCACATGAGCATCCGGTGAAATGAAATCGCAGACCAGCTAGTGGAGCTTAACAAGTGACAGCCCCCAAAGGTTATGATCACAAAGCCAAGCAAAACATTATTATGATGCAAAGTGGAGGCTGCAGATCATAATGAGGTCCTGCAGCTCATCAGAGAGGAAGCCTCAGCCAAGTGTTATGATGATGAACCACTAACGCTCTCTGCATTAAGGTAAATTGCTGCCAAAGTGATAAGGCACAGATTAAGAATGGGCTACCAATAAACATGGCAAAGCATAGATACCATTGAGCAAAGTGCTGCGATAATCTGATAGCACTGATTACTCCTTGCCTATAAGTGGAGGGAATTCGAGACTCGCTAGATTTATCCTATTTGGGGCTGAATTCCGTGTTTGTATCTCTTTAATTACCATCTTCATAAAAATGCTCAAGATATTGACCCATTATGAAGTTAAACATACCCCATTAATCTACTGGATTAAACAGTAGCAATATTCCATCGATTTGCAGTCTCCTATATAAATACTGCCCCTCTCTAAGTATGTGAATTAATTAGTGATTCAAATGAAGAGTGACCAACAAAATGCATTTAATACTGCGATTTCTCTCTTTTTCATATTATATAGATCAACATAACACGTTCAAACTGAAAAAAAATGTGGCACCAGTATTGTTTGGGATAAAAAAAAAGCAGAGTTTCTGTTGCTTATTTCGTTATCATGCAAGATAATCTTCCAAAATCGTTGCACTGATGTCGAAGTGTAGAAAACACTAAAAACAAGGGAGATTCGGAACACATAACAGAAGCAACGCAGCATATGAATGGCCAATCGATATTTTGAAACAGGTGTAATCTTTTGCGTTGAAATACAAATTATTTATTCAGACGTCAGGTTACCATTTGAAGCCCAGCCTGCTTGCTACTATCACAGGCCGCACACGAACGAATTGTTGAATAAATAGAGATAACATAACCGGAGGAAGGGAAGAGAGAAAGGAAATTAAAACATAGACAGCTTATAGAAAAAGTGAATGAAAGAAAGGTACAAAGAAAGAATGAGAGAGACGGAAGTAACGAAATAGCATAAAAGCCCGCGGGCGAGAGAGAGAAAGAGATAGATAGATAGATAAACAGATAGACAGAGAGAGAGAGAGAGAGAGAGAGAGAAAGAGAGAGAGATAGAGAGAGAGAGAGAGAGAGAGAGAGAGAGAGAGAGAGAGAGAGAGATAGTTAGATAGATAGATAGAGAGAGAGAGTGAGAGATAGACATAGAGATGGAGAGAAAGCTGTCACGTGGTTACCACAGGCCGCGATTCTGCTCCTTTCCTTGGCAAAAGGCCGTGTCAGGTCAAGCCAGCGCCAGAGCGTCCAGCCAGCCGCACGCTAACTCAACTTATTATTTATCTAT
>BOPN01000793.1:155000-158318 GCA_017312705.2 Penaeus japonicus
TCCTTCTCTTCCCTTCCCTCCTTCCCCATTACTTCCCCTTAGCACTCACCCCTCTGCCTGCGATTGTCATGATAGACAAGAATAAGTCAAGTCCTTGTGTACCGAACACCCGACGCACACCTGCCTGGCAACGACCGACCGTGGCGTGTTGAGTTTGTCCGTGGCATATGTGTGACGGACTGAGGCGGTCAGAGCTCGGCGTGGGTGAGAGGCGGGAGGAGCTGGTTTCCCTTTCTTTCGTTGTCTCTGGGTCTGTCTGGCTGATTGACTGACTGGGGTACTGGTTGCTTGTCAGTTTTCTTGTCTGTTTGTCTGCCTGTCTTGTCATTCTCTTTGTTAGGTTTGTGTGAATTTCTTAGCCTCTGACTCTGTCTCTGTCTCTGTCTCTCTCTCTCTCTCTGTCTCTCTCTCTCTCTCTCTCTCTCTCTCTCTCTCTCTCTCTCTATCTCTCTCTCTCTCTATCTATCTCTCTCTCTTTCTCTCTAACTCCTTGTGTTTATCTATCTAATTATATTTATGCATCAATATCATTAACCATAACTGTATTCAATTATACTTGTATAACTGTATGTATATATAAATATATACCAACGCACACTCACACACAAACAAACAAACAAGTGCAAACGCAAACACATATATCGCAAGTATATATCCATAAACTCAAAAAACCAGAGGCAAGATTCAATCAAACAGAACCTGTCCGATGACGAGAGAAAATGCCTTTCGACCATCCTTCCTCAGCGGGGATTTTGTGATGCTGGATGTATTCCAAATTTCCTCCCTTTTTCGTTTTTTTCTTTGTTGCTCAGCCGGAGAGAGATGGGAGGGGAGGAGAGTGACAGAGTGATAGGGGGAGGGATAGGGAGAAGAAGAGAGGGAGAGAGCGAGAGAGGGTGAGAAATGGAAAGCGAAAATTAAAATGTAAAAAGCAAGACGACGAAAGGTATTAAGATAAACGTATGAGATAAGGAAGAAAATGGAGTAGTAGTTAGAATAAGTTAAGAGAATGAAAACTGTAAAACTGTTTTTAGAGAGAGAGAGAGAGAGAGAGAGAGAGAGAGAGATGTACTAACTGAGACACACACAAAAAAACACAGAGAGGAAAAGAGACGAGGAAAGCAAACCAGCCAGACAGAAAGAGAGAGTGAGAGAAAGAGAGAGAGAGGGAAAGGGTGCGGGCTGGCTTCCTCAACGCACTTTGGTGAGGCTATAAACTGTCGGCGAAATACTTTTCATCGATCCGTGTCCGGCGTAGGATAGCCTGCTTTTGTCTTTTCTCTTTTCACTTTTCTTCCGCTTTTCTGTCTCTCACTTTGCTTGCGGAGCCTTTCTGAGAGAGAGAGAGAGAGAGAGAGAGAGAGAGAGAGAGACTGAGAAAAAAAATATTAGAAACGAGAGAAACCCCAGGGCATCTGCACATCCCACCAAGAAAACAAGGTCTGGAGAATTTCCTTTCGATAGCCTGTAGGTTGGGCGTAAGCGGCTGGTGGCCAAAGATAAGAAATAAGCAAAGTAGATAATGATAAAAATATATATGAATAAATACAACGTGGAAAGGGAATAAAATAAATAAGGAATGAAAAGGCAAGAAAGGCACGTAAGCGAAAGTAAGAGTGGAAAAGAGAGAGAATTTAGAAATATGTAGGGAGTCAGGAAAAAATTATTAGTAGTCACGTACACTATCGCTCGTATCATTTAAGGGAAAAAAAAACAGATATTATCGATTTTACTTTATTGATACAACTGGTATTGTTTGGTATTGGCGATGATAATGGTGATATTAATTGTCATAATGATAATGATGATTATCTTAGTCATGATGGTCATGATAATCATAATGCACGTTTATGTTTGTCAACCTGTCCGTTTATTGCCTATCTCTCCATCCCAATGCTCTCTGTCTATTTTTATGTCTTAATATCCGTCTGTTTCTTTTTCTGTCCGTCTCTCTCTCTCTCTCTCTCTCTCTCTCTCTCTCTCTCTCTCTCTCTCTCTCTCTCTCTCTCTCTCTCTCTCTCTCTCTCTCTCTCTTCCTCTCTCTCTCCTCCCCCCCTATCTCTCTCCCTTTTGCATTCTTCCTGTTACCCTTTAATCGTCTGTTTCGCTCTCCAAATTTATAGCGCCCCACCGCCCTCGGTCAATCGCCCAATTCACTCTAAAGGGGCGTCATGCAGCGGCTGAAAGTATTTGCGTCTAACCGAAACAAAAGAAGTTCGCATGACGTGATTATTTCCCGCGCATTTTCACCGCGCCGTCATGCGATCGCTAAATTGAGCGATCCGCCTCACATGCAACAAAACGCTTTATTCAGCTGTGAGGCTATGATTTTCAAGAGCAACGTTTGTTTGTTCGAAGGAAGTGTTTGTTCGATATGACAATAAAAAAGAAAAGAAAAATGAACGGGAATCTCTCCAGAAGTCGGTATTATGTTTTCTATGTGTGTTGGATAGGACCGCCAGAGTCTGTGTTAAAACTTTTTTCTTTTATCGTTTGTGATCCACGGGATTTATTTTATTACTTTTGGAAGTTGATTCGCTATATAATATTTTCATATTTGAGTACCGGTAATCATTTGTATATTCATATACATCTCTTTTTACACAAACGTACTAATGAGCTTATCATTCGATATGCTTTTTTGTATAACTATTTTACCCTCCCAAAAATTCGGTTTTCTGTTTCCTGTAATTGACATTGGTGTTTGTGTATGTAATCTTTCCTTTTTACTCATTTCTTTTCTTTTAAGCATCTTCATTCCCTCCATTTTTCCGTCTGTTTTTATATATTATTCATGTCCATATTCCCGATTATTTGATGCAGTCCCAATTCCTTCTCTATTAATTTCATACTTATTTATGTCTTTTTCCCTCTCAATTTGAAATAACTTTCCCTCAACAATGGCTATCATTTTTATATAGTTTTGACATTTCTGTTTACAATGTTCAAGCCTTTATTTTGAAGTTTCATAAATGGACATCGCCAATAAAAACATAAATCTGATGTGTAAAAAATGCCTTAGGAAAAATAATAGATCCTTTTATCATATTCTGCCGCCCCGAGCAGAGAGAGAAAAAATAACAAATCATAAGACAAAGCGTTATTTCTGTTTATATAGTTGATGACGTCAAGACTCCATTTTCGCGCTCGATTTGAAAATTTTACGGTGGTCATTAACAACTTCTATAACCTTTTAATATCGATAAAATATTTGGATTTGTCTTTTCACTTCCATGTCTTTTTATCTGAGCTTTTTATTTGAACTCTCTCTCTCTCTCTCTCTCTCTCTCACTCTCTCTCTCTTTCTCTCTCTCTCTC
>BOPN01000793.1:177552-180052 GCA_017312705.2 Penaeus japonicus
GACACGTACTGCCGTAAGCGATATGGAACCACAGGTGTTTTCATCCTTACGACCAATAACCGTTTTCGTATGAGTTAGGAGGACTGGAGTGTGGCGGATATACATCTCTTTGCATTCTTGTATTTATATTTTCTTATTATATATTATATTTGTATTTATATTTATATTTACACATAGAAAAGACAAACACTACCTCCTGTCGATATGCGTAACCCTCAAAATGGCAAAAACACCAACCCAAAAACTTCCTCACAGTTTAAACCCTCGCCTCGCCTCGAACACGGTTCAAGAATTTGCATATCTTAACTCACAAACACTTAAGAAAAAGTTTACTTAGATGAGATGCCTTGATGCGAGTCAGGTAACAGCAGGTAAGAAAGAGGAAAGATAATTATGATCATAATGTTAGTTACGATGATAATGTTTTAAAGATGAAATTAATCTTGGTAAGCATAGAAGTGGAAATGATGTTATTGTTGGCGTTGCATGTTCATTAATCAAAACAGAATATGAACCATTACTTTATAGATGTCAAAAGTTATTAAATATTCAAATGGTGTAAGGAATTTCTAATGTCTTGCTCTCCTGTATTTCATCTCTCACAAATATAGTGAGAGTAAAACTAAGAGATGAGGAGAAAAAAACGAAACTGACAAAAAAAGAAAGAAAGAAAGAAAAAAAAAAAAAACATAGAAAGGGAAGAGAGAGAAAGAAAGAAAAGACAAGAGAGGGATTAATGACACAAGGAGGAAACCAATCAAGAGGAGAGATTAGAATAAAGAGAATAAAAAAGAGACGCTACAGAACAAAGAAAAAGGGAGATAAATCAAGAGAATAAAACCAGTTCAACAGAATAAATAAGAGTAGCGGGAAAAGACGACATCCGCAGTTTCCATTCTAAGGCCGAGGCGTTTCACCTTCAGAATTTCAAGTACTTGGCTGGTGAAAAAACTTTTTATTTCTCCCTTTTTCTGTGGTTCAGGCTGCGCAACACATACACATATACACACGCATTACATGCTATACAATAGGAAATACATATTAGAATAAACATACTCGTATATACAGACCCAGTGTACACTTGTACACAAATGTGAAACAATCATACTCTTTTCTCTCTCCTTTTGCCTCCCGTCTCCCTTTCTCTCTCTTGCTCTCACTCTCAACAGTACAAACAAACAAACAGACACACACACACACACACACACACACACACACACACACACTCACACACACACACACACGTCATAAGAATTCTGATCTCAGATCCAGATGTTGCATGCAAGGGAAAAGACAATAGGAGTAATTATGACTTAATTCTTGCAACAAAGGACATTTGAATATTTCCGAACAAATGGGGAATAATTTTTTGTTACGAAAGTGATGAGGAACATGAAGACAATAATGCCAACACAACCATCAACTGTAATTATCATGGAGTGACTGTCATCTTTATAATACTATTAATTAATGTTGTTTTTCATTTCTAACATTTTGTCTTTGTTGGTATTTTTGTTATTATTTACTTGTTTTTTTCAGTCATTAATTATATAACTATCATTATGGTTGTTATTGTCATTACTATGATTATTAGTAGTAATATTAGTAGTAATGATAATGATAAATAATAATAATAATAATGATGATAATACTAGTAATGATGATAAAAAGAGAGAGGATTCTGAATATCCACTAAAAATATTTTGTTGTGTTACGTTCATATCTCTTAAATTAACATAAAAAGAATATCTAGGCACTCAAGTAGATGCCACAAAAACAAAATAAATGGATAAATGAATAGAAATAGATCAAACAGAAAGAAGAAATAAAAGACAAAAAAGGAAAATATTGAAGGAAGTAATGAAGGAGAAAAATGAGAGAAAACTAAAAAAAAGGGAAAATGAGAAAAAAAAAAGAAATTGAGGGAAAAGGAATAAAGCAAAGAGAAAATGAATGAAACAAGATAGAAGGAATGTGAAAGAAAAAAAAAAAAATAGAGCAAACGAAAAACGAAAGAGGCATATATATCCGAAAAAAATGGCCTACAGCACATCCGCCATTACAACAGCATCTGGTAGCGTTGTCCAATTTCCTTTCTGAATTTTCGAAACGAATTCAATTGGCGGGGATCTCCCTCGGCCGCCGCCACCGCCGTCGCCGCTGCGTCTTTGTTTTCAGTTGCCGCGGTTACTTCCGGGTCCCGCTACGGACTGCGGTTAGGCGTCTTCGGGAACCAGTTTGGTGTGTTGTTTGTTTTCCTGACGTTGCGCATCGTGTTTTGCTTTTGTTTCCACTGGATTTCGCGCTTGTTTTTCTTGATGGCGTTTGGGTTTGGTTGTATTATTTTTGTGGTTCAGTTATCCTTTGCGTCATAATGATTATCATTATCATGCAGACCGCGACTGTAAATGTTGTTATGGCCACTTCGACAAATAATGTTTATACCGTGATAGTGATAACGTTAATTATGGTAATTATTATTATGATAGTACTGTGAAGA
>BOPN01000793.1:207552-215052 GCA_017312705.2 Penaeus japonicus
AAAATAGATGAACAATATGTACAGATGAACATAAAATAAGTCCCTGATAGTAAGTTTCTAAGAATGTAACGTAATTCAAAAATGTTCCAATGGTGTGAAGATGCAGGAGTGAGCTAAAAATAGCGATGGTGCAGCAGCTACAGCTATTAGACCTATCTATCTCCAAGAAACCAGAGACGTAGAAACTTCCCTTGGCATCAGGGGCAGGTAGAGGAGTGCAACCATCCACCTGGTAGCTGGGCGCAATATATATATATATATATATATAGAGAGAGAGAGAGAGATATATATATATATATATATATATATATATATATATATATATATATAGAGAGAGAGAGAGAAAGACGGGAAAAGATGGCGATAGAAAGAGATGGACATATAAGACCAAGGTAAAGAAGATGAAGATGGATTACTTGGTGAGGAAAAATCAGAGTGAAAGTGTAAATTAAAGAGGATCCCCGAAAGAGAGAGAGAGAGAGAGAGAGTAGGGTGAGGTATGAAAAGCGAGGAAGGGAAAGGGAGGGTATGTAAACTAAGGGGAGAAAAGGAGTGAAGGAGAGTTAACAGCGAGAGAGAGAGAGAGAGAGAGAGAGAGCGAGGACGGGGAATCTACCTGTAAAGGAAGCAAGAGGGGAGAGAGAGAAAAGGGGTAGGGATGTGGAGGAAATGCTTATATACACTGGTGGTGGAAAGGAGGGAGAGGAAGAATACGAAAGACAGGCGGACAGGCAGAAAGAGAGAGAAAGAGTGAGAGACGGACAGGTAGAGAAAAATTATGATAATTATTAGAATAGGAATAATGGCGATACGTATAATATGTTAATAGGTAAATAAAACAAAAATACAGAGAAGGTGGAGATGGGATAGGGAGAGGAACGAGGCTAGCTTATAAAACATCTAGACCTAGTAGGGTTATGTGCGTAATATCTTTTGGAATGGCTCTCCTGTATGCCTGGTAGAAGACAGGTTTTTTCTTTGTTTCGAGATATGTTAAGATAAAAATGTTTTACAGAGTTTGCGAATAAATAAAATTTCAGTTTTGGCTCCTGGAACAAGAATCTGAATTTTCAGAGTAACTATGCGTGTGTGTGTCGTGTGTGTGTGTGTGTTTATATATTTTTATATGTATATGTATATATTTTTTGGTTGAATTTTAATGATTTCCGAGAAACAGGATGTTTTATTTCGTAAGTTATTTATGGTTATATGTTTCTAGTATGCGCAATACAACCGACTAACCGACTGCAGTACAATTTAAGGTATTAAGGTAGCTGCAGTACAGTGTCGGTTCCTCCGAGAAAGATTCGCTAAAGAAAAGGAATGAAGGGTAAAGGAAGAGGGCGAGGGCCTTTAACCCTGCCAGGTATCCCCTTCCAACCGCCATTCATCTCTCCCTTGTCCTCCTCTGGGAACCATTCTTGGCAAGGAGCGCCCCTGACAGGCGTTTTCTATGTGCGCTTCCCATTTTCTGTGCAAATTAGTGTTCTTTCGAGGAGGAACTTACGTAGGCTACGAGACAGGCAGACGGATATTGAGATTAACTGAGAGAGAGTGAGAGGTCGAGACTGCCGAAGGGAAGAGGTAGCTGAAAGGCTAAAGTTAATGTTAATAATCCAATTTCATATTATCCAAGGAATATATATATATATATATATATATATATATATATATATATATATATATATATATATAAACATTATCCTTCCTTACAGTTGAAAAATAAGAAAATAACATATACTGCAACATATGTCAATAAAAAGGAAAGAAAAGAAAAACTTTTATCCACAATAGCACTTTTGTCATTTTATCTCTCTTCTTTGACCCGGAAAAGATCTCGACGGTTGGTACCCCTGACTTCATTCATAAGTACGTCGTGTGTACTACAGATTTGGCGGGATTTTTTTTCCGTGTATTGTTTCTCTGGCTCATTGAGGATGGCCCTGGGGATCACTAATGCAACGGGTGCAGTAATGAGGCATTTCTTTTTAGTGCTTCTTGTCTTGCATTCTTTTATTTTTATCTAATTTGTAGTTTTTGTTTATGATTCATGTCGTTTATTGTATTTAATATGCTTGGATGTTCGTGTATTCATATAGCTTATATATATATATATATATATATATATATATATATATATATATATATATATATATATATATATATATATATATATATATATATATATATATATATATATCGACACCCCCCTATATAGCACACGTCTATGCAACACAAAAATAAATAATTTATAGATTCAATCGCGCCGTTGAAGTAGGCCTACAGAACTCACATCAAAGAAAAGGATAGCTTTGGTAATCAAAATAATATAGGCCTATCCGAGATCCACTGAGTCTACGGTACACGCGGTGATAGTAAAATATAGCGAGATGAAGTGAGTAGGAGGAGGGCGACGAGGGGAGAAGAGGAGGGGGGATGGGGGGAGAAGAGGAGGGGGGATGAGGGGAGAGGGGGAGGGGGGACAGAAAGAGGGGAAAGGGGGAGGAAAAGGAAGAGCAGGGTAATACTTCCAGCAAGATAGATTGCGCGGTTGAATTAGGCCTACAAATTAGACCAAGTTCGGACGGAGTGATAGATATTCAGGGCAGGCTGTACCCTAGGGTGAAGAGGGGAAAAGGGACTAAGGGTGAGGTCAGGGTGAAGAGGGGAGAAGGGACTAAGGGTGAGGTCAGGGTGAAGAGGGGAGAAGGGACTAAGGGTGAGGTCAGGGTGAAGAGGGGAGAAGGGACTAAGGGTGAGGTTAGGGTGAAGAGGGGAAAAGGGTCTAAGGGTGAGATCAGGATGAAGAGGGGAAAGGAACCAAGGATGAGATTAGGGTGAAGAGGAGAAACGAACCATGACAGAGGTCAGGGAGAAAGGGACCAAGGGTAAGATCAGGGTGAAGAAGGGACAGGAACCAAGGGTGAGATTAGGGTGAAAAGCGGAAAGAGGCAAAGAGTGGACGAGGTTAAGGATCCATGGGTGATATCAGGAAGAAGAGGGGAAATGGACCGAAGGATGAATCAGGATGAAGAGGGGAAAGCGACCAAGGATGAAATGAGGATGAAGCAAGGAAAGAGTCCAAGGATGAGGATCGAGAGTATGTGAGGGGAAGGAGGATAATTCGAGGGGAGACGCGGAAGGTAAGGGAGAGAGAGTTGATGTGGTAAACGGATTTTTTTTCTTTCGGGGGGGGGGGGGGGGGGATGAAAGAGAGAAAGAGAGGAGAGAGCAAGGGAAGATGTGTATGGTGGAAGTGAGATGGGAGGAGGAATATTCTACGTAAGAGAGAAAGGGGAAGGGAAAGGGGTGAGAGAGAGAGAGGGAGAGAGAGAGAGAGAGAGAGAGAGAGAGAGAGAGAGAGAGAGAGAGAGAGAGAGAGAGAGAGAGAGAGAGAGAGAGAGAGAGATACAGGCAGACAGACAGTTAAGGGATAACAGAATCATATGAAGGTGTGAGAGAGGAACCGAAGAGTTGAATCAACAGCACAAAAACGAAGCAGAAAGATAACAGGAGAAAATACAGAAACAGAATAGTCGTGATGAGGAAGACTTGCAGAGCGAAAGAGCGGAATATACGATGAGGCTAACGAATAAATAATGTGAATTATAGAATTAAGGGGACAGAGGGAATTAACTCACTCACTCTTTCTCTCTCTCTCTCTCTCTCTCTCTCTCTCTCTCTCTCTCTCTCTCTCTCTCTCTCTTCTTCTTCTTCTTCTTCTATTTCTTCTTCTTTTTCTTTACAACATGTGGGATGACGTGCGGATCAATAATGGAATAAAATGCGAGACCAAACCATAATTCTACATATAGAAAATAAATGAAAGAGAGCGAAATGGACGATAAAACGACGAATAAAGGAAAGCGAAAAGAAAAAAAGGAAAGGCAAAGACACATGACCAAAATCCTATAAAGCGACACCTTCCCACACCCACCTACCTTGGAAACATCAATCACGCCCATTTCTAACCAAGGACGGGGGCTAAGCGGGAGCGTGGGCGGACGGCGAACAAGCGTGTGGGCGGGAATAGCAGGTTGGTGGGCGTGGGAACTAATATCCTTTCCCCCGAGGGAGAGCGGCGAGAGAGAGAGGGAGGTTCATCAGTCTCCGTGACAAGCCTGTGGGAAGAGGTTCTTTGGCCTCGGAAAAAAAGAGAGAGAAAAAAAAAGAAAAAAGAAAAAAAAAAACGGGATATCGGTTTTTATTTTTTGGGATTTTTTTTTTTAGGGAGTGGGGAGGGGGGTCATCCTTGGGGGAGGAGGTAAGGGGGGGGGGGGAAGGAAGGAAGTTAATGTTGTTGTTGTTGTTAGTTTCACTGATTTCCAAAGGTCCTCGTGATGCTCAGTCCAACAACGGAGAGACTCATACGCCAGCTTGTTGTTGTTCGCGTATGTTCGTGTTCTCAGTTATTCACACGATTTCAGTTGTTCTGTTGCGTGGGAAGAGAGAGAGAGGTAGAGTGAGAGAAAGAGAGAGAGAGAGAGAGAGAGAGAGAGAGAGGGAGGAGGAGGGGGGAAGGAGGGAGGGAGAGAGAGAGTGAAAGAGAGAGATAAAAATAGGGACATACTTTTCATTTATATTATTCTACGTCTTATTTTTTCTCTTCATTTTTTCTTCTACCAAGAATACATGTCCCTTCAGTTTAATTCACTGATCGCAGTCTTTCGTTTTTGCTGTTTTTGTGTGTGATCATTCTTTTTTTCATTGGTGATTCTCTCTCTCTCTCTCTCTCTCTCTCTCTCTCTCTCTCTCTCTCTCTCTCTCTCTCTCTCTCTCTCTCTCTCTCTCTCTCTCTCTCTCTCTCTCTCTCTCTCTCTCTCTCTCTCTCTCTCTCTCTCTCTCTCTCTCTCTCTCTCTCCCTCTCTCCCTCTCTCCCTCTCTCCCCCTCTCCCCCTCTCCCTCTCTCTCTCCACCATCTACCTCCACTTACCCACTCGCTAATCCACCCTACCCCTCAGTTCTTATTTATCCTAGACCTTACACACACACTATCTTCCTATCCCATCCGTAATCTTTCTTAATCAAAACATTTATCACTTACACACGCCTCCCGTTATTTACTCAGCGTTTTCCTCTGTTTCCTCAGCTCTCCTGTCTATAGATCCACTAAAGCAAACGCAAGCATATGTTCGCGTACACATTGTATACTGCAGTGTATGGTTGTGAATGCATTTGTTTCGAGTGTAGAAACCTAATGTACACCCACCACTAGGTATGTTTACTCAAGATGAGGAAATTATTCAAGAGGATGTTTATTTATAGGCCTATCAATTAGCAACCGGGACTAAGGAACATCTATTATAGTATAGTGTGTATTATAGTGCGACGAGGGAGTGAGGAGGAAGAAAAGACGAAGATATATTGGTTGAGAACGATACACTATATATTATGTTTCCTACATGTAAATCCACTTGTCACACCTGTACGCATTAACACACCCTGCATTTGTCTCTAATGCATCTTGATAAGCTCTATAGGCCAATCACAGCTCAGATCACTTATAGGGTTAGCTCATCTTTAATCAGCCTTGAAATCGGACTTGACCTTTAAGGTAGGTCAGAGGTCACGGCCTGACCCCACCCACATGGTGCGCTTGTCATTCATTCATGGAACGCTGATTGCTATGTTAGGTATTGTGGCAGGACTGCTCTCCTCTTCTCTCTCTCTCTCTCTCTCTCTCTCTCTCTCTCTCTCTCTCTCTCTCTCTCTCTCTCTCTCTCTCTCTCTCTCTCTCTCTCTCTCTCTCTCTCTTTTATTCTTTGAAGTGATGTAGTTCTCTCTCTCTCTCTCTCTCTCTCTCTCTCTCTCTCTCTCTCTCTCTCTCTCTCTCTCTCTCTCTCTCTCTCTCTCTCTCTCTCTTTTATTCTTTGAAGTGATATTGTTCTCTCTCTCTCTCTCTCTCTCTCTCTCTCTCTCTCTCTCTCTCTCTCTCTCTCTCTCTCTCTCTCTCTCTCTCTCTCTCTCTCTCTCTCTCTCTCTCTCTCTCTCCCTTCCTCTCTCTCCTTCTCTCTCTCTCTCTCTCTCTCTCTCTCTCTCTCTCTCTCTCTCTCTCTCTCTCTCTCTCTCTCTCTCTCTCTCTCTCTCTCTCTCTCTCTCTCTCTCTCTCTCTCTCTCTCTCTCTCTCTCTCTCTCTCTCTCTCTCTCTCTCTCTCTCTCTCTCTCTACTCTCTCTCTCTCTCTCTCTCTCTCTCTCTCTCCTTTACTCTCTCTCTCTCTCTCTCTCTCTCTCTCTCTCTCTCTCTCTCTCTCTCTCTCTCTCTCTCTCTCTCTCTCTCTCTCTCTCTCTCTCTCTCTCTCTCTCTCTCTCTCTCTCTCTCTCTCTCTCTCTCTATCTCTCTATCTCTCTCTCTCTCTCTCTCTCTCTCTCTCTCTCTCTCTCTCTCTCTCTCTCTCTCTCTCTCTCTCTCTCTCTCTCTCTCTCTCTCTCTCTCTCTCTCTCTCTCTCTCTCTCTCTCTCTCTCTCTCTCTCTCTCTCTCTCTCTCTCTCTCTCTCTCTCTCTCTCTCTCTCTCTCTCTCTCTCTCTCTCTCTCTCTCTCTCTCTCTCTCTCTCTCCTTCACTCTCTCTCTCTCTCTCTCTCTCTCTCTCTCTCTCTCTCTCTCTCTCTCTCTCTCTCTCTCTCTCTCTCTCTCTCTCTCTCTCTCTCTCTCTCTCTCTCTCTCTCTCTCTCTCTCTCTCCTTCTCTCTCTCCTTCTCTCTCTCTCTCTCTCTCTCTCTCTCTCTCTCTCTCTCTCTCTCTCTCTCTCTCTCTCTCTCTCTCTCTCTCTCTCTCTCTCTCTCTCTCTCTCTCTCTCTCTCTCTCTCTCTCTCTCTCTCTCTCTCTCTCTCTCTCTCTCTCTCTCTCTCTCTCTCTCTCTCTCTCTCCTTCTCTCTCTCTCCTTCTCTCCTTCTCTCTCTGTCCTTCTCTCTCTCTCCTTCTCTCTCTCTCCTTCTCTCCTTCTCTCTCTCTCTCTCTCTCTCTCTCTCTCTCTCTCTCTCTATATATATATATATATATATATATATATATATATATATATATATATATATATATCTTTCTCTTTCGCTATATGAAGTGATGTAAATCAGCAAGAAGCAAACTTCTATGGTATTTGTAACAGTTACCCCTATCAATATAATAGAAAACGCGGAGTAGCTTGTTTAAAGAAAACAGAAAATCTTGATTTGCTTAGCACAGGATGAAATATAGAAGATACTAACGGAACTCGATCTCTTAGATGTACAAGGAAATATATGATATATGATATGTCTTATGTCGTATATGAAGGCTTAATCTAATGTTGGATAGCAAGACTTGTTGATATATCTCCCTTAAGGCATTATTGTATAACCATTGGATTCTTGGCTGTCATTATTGTTGTTATTTGTAACTGTCGTTGATATCATTATTTCTATTGTTATTGTATTGTTATCATAATATACTTCTATCATTACTAGTATCGTCAATACTGTCAATGCTATTATTATTATTATTATTTTATTATTATTATTATTATTA
>BOPN01000793.1:230052-235052 GCA_017312705.2 Penaeus japonicus
TCTAAGGAAGTGGAAAACATCATATAGTTAAATCGTGTAAACAGTAAAACATCTCGTACAGTGAAGAATGGCGGTTTTATATTTCCAAATAAACCATTATATAATCAGTTACCGAAAGAAAAAAGGTCTTACATAATTAATTAACTTGTAAGATTATTTATTAGTAAAATTTTCTTACATTTGATGAAGATTTTTCAAAGCAAGCAGTATTTATTGTACGTTTGGCAAGGGTACACGACGCGTGTCACCGGCATCGCGTTGTGCTTGTTTGATTTCCGACAATTTTTACGTCACAAAAATCTTTGATATGTTTTTTTTTTTTTATAAATAATATGTCTTCTTTTATGTATATGACTTCAATAGATACGGGAAAATATTTTTTAAATTTGTTTTTCATCATTATTAATATTATTGGGGGGTAATATTTACTTAATTTTACCTTGTACGTAACGGTCGAGTGAGTCGATTAACTTATGGCAGGTGTTGTAGTTGGAGCAGGAGAGGGGAGAGAGAGGAGGAGCGAAGGGTCAGTTAATTACGGGACTACAAACTCCCAATATCATTTACATACGTGTTCTTAATCATTTGGTTGATTCCCCCCCTCTCTCTCTTTTCCCTCTCTCTCTCTCTCTCTCTCTCTCTCTCTCTCTCTCTCTCTCTCTCTCTCTCTCTCTCTCTCTCTCTCTCTCTCTCTCTCTCTCAATCTCTCTCTCTCTTCCAATAACATCACAATTAACATCATTAGTAAAATGTTTCATTTATGTGCTTATAACTGCATTCAGTCTATCGAAAGAGTGTCAGTATAACAGGGGATGTCACTATAACGGGGGTACCGCATTAACAGTTGAAGTCACTATAACGGGGTTCTCCTGTAAAACCGTGTGTGCAACATCCATAACAGGTAGAGGGGGGAGGGGGGAGGGGGGGCGGAGAGGTAGGGTAAGGGGCAACTGCAGACAGCGTGGGTTTGGTTAATTATTCAATTACTTTACTGTTCCACAATTTCTGTTTTATTCATGGCGTTGCGTAGACGGTACCATTTATGCAAGTCATGAGAGCAATAAAAGGAGGGAAATAAGGTAGCGCTGATATCTGGAACATCTGCTTCGTGTAACGTAAATCGCGTGTCGCGTGTGACAGATAATTATTGATCACATGTTATGGCGGGCAGGTGATAACCCACATGAGAGAGAGAGAGAGAGAGAGAGAGAGAGAGAGAGAGAGAGAGAGAGAGAGAGAGAGAGAGAGAGAGAGAGAGAGAGAGAGAGAGAGAGAGAGAGAGAGAGAGAGAGAGAGAGAGAGAGAGAGAGAGAGAGAGAGAGAGAGAGAGAGAGAGAGAGAGAGAGAGAGAGAGAGAGAGAGAGAGAGAGAGAGGATGAGAGAAAAAGAGAGATAGAGAGTCAATAAAGAATACAGTGCGTGTGCTCATTGCAAGCAGATAAGAAAAAGTTTGATTGTAAACATTTCGCCCTACATTCACCATGTTTACATAGGCACGTCGTTATAAATGCGGTACGTTTACGTATGGCTAACCTGTGACATATTTACCAAGTGTCGTCCATTTTCAGTGAGCCGGTAAATATGTACCAGAGGTGGGGGGTGGGGGTGGTGTGACCTGGTTGTATCTCGATGAGAGAGAGAAGAGAAGAGAAGAGAAGACATAGAGAGAGAGAGAGAGAGAGAGAGAGAGAGAGAGAGAGAGAGAGAGAGAGAGAGAGAGAGAGAGAGAGAGAGAGAGAGAGAGAGAGAGAGAAGATAGGAGAGAGAAGAGAAGGGAAGATAGAAGAGAAGAGAAGACAGAAAAAAAAGGAGTTAATAACGAAAAAATATGAAACAAATCAAATATAAGAAAGGTATAAGAGAAGACGAAAACCAAAAGACTAGAGACAGTTTAAGAGAAGCGTCACGAGCTGACAAAACAAAAACAAAAACAAAAAATGGTTAAACTGAGAGAAGCGCTGAGAGACAATTTGTTTTCTCTGTGTCACGGCGCCGAAGGTAGATATATATTGATGACTATATTTTTTTCCCCTCGTCTGCTGCTGAGAGACATATATCTTGAAAGGTACACTTTTAAGGGGAATCCATTTCTTGAGTGGAGGAGTGAATACTGTGGTTTATTTTATTATTTTTTTTATTTTACACTTCTGTCACTTCTGCCTTATGGAGTTCAAGGATATTTAATCAATAAGCGTGTTTGTGTGTGTGTTTGTTTGTTTGTGTGTGTGTGTGTGTGTGTGAGTGAGTGTGCGTGTGAGAGTGCGTGCGTACGTGCGTGTGTGTGACACGAGTATACATGTATCATATAACAAACACACATGGACACATTAAACAAGGCAAAAATATAGATAACCAATAATAACGATTATCTTTCAAATCGTGAAAAAAAGAAATAGAGGTGTATATATACTATTAAAACACCATCTCACCCGAGCGTTGTATTTGAAAAGCTAATATTTATCGGCTTCTGGTGAAGGACTGTTCGATTCTTTGTTAATGTTTGCTTCAGGTTGAGCAATTTCCGATTTACGCGAATCTTCGGGAGAATGGCGAGGTTTCGGGAACCGTGTTGAAAGTGAGACTCCGGCAACGCGATTGATGACTAGGTTAGGCTAACGGACATGTTGACATAGGTGTGTGTGTGTGAGACAGAGAGAGAGGGGACGAAAATTAGGGGAAATAAGGGAAGAGAGAGAGAGAGAGATGAGAGAGGATGAGAGAGAGAGAGAGAGACAGATGTAAGGAAATTAAGAAAGAGAGAGAAATGGGGGGAGGGGGAAGAGATAGAAAAAGGAGGAGAGAAGGAAAGCAAGACATGGGCAAAATGCAAAGAAGAGCAATGGTATATTATAGTGACAAATATTATATCAATAACAAAGAGGAAAAGACGAATGCCAATATAAAGAATAAAAAAGCTAATTAAAAAGAAAAAAAGTAATAAAACTATGCAAAGAGTAAAGGCGAATAAAACAGAGCAGAGAGATTAAATATTGAGAAGGAAAGATGCTGGAATGTTGCTTGCTTCGAGACTGAGAGAAAGTATTGTAATGACTGCTTGGCCCAGACCTTAAGCTGAGTCTTTGTTTTGTTTTGTCTTTTCTTGTTCTTATTTATTAAGCATTCTGTTGTTGTTGTTTTTTGTCTTTCTTTCTTTCATACTTCTTCCCTCTCTTTTTCTCTCTTTCTCTGTCTTTAAGTTCTCTCTCTCTCTCTCTTTCTCTCCTCCCCCCCCCCATAACCCTCCTCCTTATGTCACACCCGAATAATATCACAGAAAACAAACAATGAAACCAAAGTACTTTCACGTAAAAAAAATACTTCAACAACAATGAATAAATAAATAGATGAATAACAAGGGACAAGGAACGAATAAACGCCCCACCCCCCCAAAAAAAAAAAAACGGAAAAACAAATAGCTTGAAATTAAAGAATAAGTAAAGAAAAGAAAAGAAAAGAAAAAATATATACATATGCTTGTGTATATATAATTAACGATACCTTAAAACAATCACGGAAAGAGGCATTACGAACGGAAGACCGGATAACGCGGCCGCTTTCGCCCCCGCGCCGCCGACAGGTGACCTTGGCGAGCGGCCCCGATCCAGAGGGAGGGAGGACCTCGGCGACCCAACCAGTTCAACGAGTCACTCTCGCCAATTAGGTGGCCTTTGAACGAGTATTCATTCAGTGATTTACGTCGGGTCATCGTGTTCTCTCTTACCTGTGTTGGATTGTCTTTCTCTCTCTCTCTCGTTTTTGGGGGTCGATTTTTGTTTCATTTCTTTCTTCTTCTCTTTATTTTATTGCTTTTCTTGTTAGTTGGCTATCTTATTAGCTGTCTATATTACTAGCTTATCTCTCTCTCTCTCTCTCTCTCTTACACTCGCTCTCTCTCTTTCTCCCTCCTCATCCTCCCCCTCCCTCTTCCTGCTTCCCTGTCTCACTTCCTCCCTTTCCCTCATTCTCTTTGTCTCCCTTATCCTTATCCCTATCCTCTTCCTCCCTCTACCTATCCTCTTCCCTCTCCTTCTCCATCTCCTGTTCTCTCTCCCTCTACCCCTCCATCTCCCTTTCCTTCTCTATCTCCCTCTTCTTCTCCATCTCATTTTCTCTCTCAATCTCCTTCTCCTATTCTCTCTCCCTCTCCTTCTTATCCCTTTCCGCCCATCCTCCCATCCTCATCAACCGTACGCCTCGCCTTCACTCCCCTTCCTACGACCTTCTGTCCAAGCAACCACCTTCACTGTTGCCAGAAGCTGCCAGTCGTCACCCTCTGCTGCTCAGGTGTACCCTCGGCTGACGCACCTTCGGAGTACTCTTCCTCTGAGTTGGCAACACTGGGGATAGTTCTTTCTCCTCTCGTCTTCTTTCTTCTCTCTCTCTTCTCTCTCTTTTTCGGTTTGTTTCCTTTTTTATCTTGATTTTTCTTTGTTTTTGTTTCTTTTGCCTCTCTCTTGTTTCTTTTATTCTCTCATTCTCTTTCCCCGTTCTTCAGTTTCATGAAGACGGAGTATTTTAGCATACGCTCTGTGGAATGCACATCTGTTTGCGCTGCCGCATACGTAATTATACGAAGGTAAAAGGTAAGTATGCACACACACACACACACACACATACACACACACACACACACACACACACACACACACACAACACACACACACACACACACACACACACATACAAACCCATCCACACACCCACCCACTAAGCCACCTTTACCCCCCCACCCCCCCTCAACACCACCCAACACGACATCGGAACTACAGTTGCTTATGCTAATGAAGGTCGCTCTGAGAAAGGCGAAGAAGGAAGGGTCGTGGCGCCGTGCCCGACAGTACCACACGCGAGTGCACATCGGGGTCGTGCCGTGCCCCCCCCCCCTCTCGTCCCGCGGCGTGAGGTCCTCTCGGGGCGGAGGGAAAGAAGGACTATGGCTTGAGTGCTTATTCTGATCTGTCGCTTTTTGGTCCTTATATATATATATATATATATATATA
>BOPN01000793.1:242552-252552 GCA_017312705.2 Penaeus japonicus
TTGTGAGGGCCCTCAGCCCATCTCCCCTCATGAAGTTTTCTCTCCCCTCCTTCCCCCACGTGAGGATTCTCACCTCCTTTCTACTAGTCCTTGTGAGGTCACCCTTTCCTCTCTCTATCTTTCTCTCCCTGTCTCCCTCGCCCTCTTTTCGCCTCGCGAGGACGACTTCCTCTCCTCCAGTATCCTTTGCCTCCCATGTTCTCTCTCTTCCCCTTTACCACCCTTCGTAAGGACCCCTACCCTCACCCCCTCCCCTTCACCCCTTTATCATTATCTCACTCCTTCTCCTCCTTCTTACACCCCTCTTCTCCCTCCTTCCCTCTCTCTCTCTCTCTCTCTCTCTCTCTCTCTCTCTCTCCCTCCCTCTCCCTCTCCCTCCCTCCCTCCCTCCCTCCCTTCGCCCTAACGCCCCACGACACCGCAAACTACAAGGACGACCGCCCGTTACAACGACAACGACGACGACGTAAATGGAATTCGTGGCCCCTCCGGAACGACCTTTGTGTACGCGACTAAACCACTCGTCCCTCCATAGGGCCTCGTCCGTCTGTCTGTTTATTACCTCCTTTGGCAACTCATTGTCTATTTCATTATCTTTTCACTCATTTCTTTCTTTCGTGGATAAGGGAGGAGGTTAGGGCGGGAGGAAGGTGAGGGGAGGGAGGATACAGTGAGGGAGAAGGAGAGAGAGTGGAGAGAGATGGGGGTGGGAATGGGAATGAGAGGGAGAGAGAGGGCAAGATATGAAGAGAGGGAGAAGGAGAAGCATGTGAATGAGAGGGAAAGGGAAAGGAGGGGAGAAAAAGAGGATAAGGTGGAGAGAGAAGGAAATGAGAGAGGAGAAACAGAGAAGAAAAAAAGGATGGAGAGAGAGAGAGAGAGAGAGAGAGAGAGAGAGAGAGAGAGAGAGAGAGAGAGAGAGAGAGAGAGAGAGAGAGAGAGAGAGAGAAAGTACAGAGAAAGAGAGGGAGAGATACAGATAGAGAGAGAAAGAGAGAAAGAAAGATAACGAGTAAAGGAGAGAATCAGACATACATCGAAAGGAGAACCTAACCCCAAAAGAAACAAAACAAACAACAACCAATACGAAGCAAGGAAGCGCGAAGACATGTCACCCCATCAGCCAGCCCCATTGAACGAATAACAATAACCGTAGTAGGCGAGACCCCATAACCCATTCAAATCCGCACCCGCTTGTTGATACTTCGGGCGGTGCTGCTTCTGCTGCTGCGGGGTCAAGGGTCAAAAGGTCACACGAGTAGACTCTGCCGAAGGGAGTTGGACGAGGTGGGAGGGGTGCAAGGGAGGCAAGTGAGGGGAGCATCGGAAGGGAGTGTAGGGGGCGAGGGAGAGAGGGGGAAGGGGGCAAGGGAGAGAAGAGGGAGGGAAGCCAGTAAGGGAGAGGGAAGAGGGAAAGGGAAGACGGAAGGGGGGCAGGAGAGGGAGGAGGGAGGGGAAAGGGCCTAAGAAGGGACGCCAGTAAGGGAGACGGAAGAGGGAAGGGGGGCAAGGGAGGGAGGAGGGAGGGGAAGGGGCCTAGGAAGGGACGCCAGCAAGGGAGAGGGAAGATGGAATGGGCCAAGGGATGGAGGAGGGAGGGGAAGGGGGCGCACCTCACACAGGGTCACAAATTAACGTTTTTCTTTCCGTAATGTTCGTCCAAAAGGCGTGATCGGAAGGGACGTGGAATATTAATACATTTTTAGATACCATTATTATCGCCTTGGTCTCTTTCCCCCCCCCCTCTCTCTCTCTCTCTCTCTCTCTCTCTCTCTCTCTCTCTCTCTCTCTCTCTCTCTCTCTCTCCCTCTCTCTCCCTCCCTCTCCCTCCCTCTCTCTCTCTCTCCCTCTCTCTCTCTACTTTTTGTCCTCTTTTTTTTATCTTAAACCTTGTGCAACATTGAAAAGAGATGTAACGGAAACCCTTGGATGTCATGTTGCTCTTCGACCTTGATTTCCAACATGCGGACAAGTAGAATGAGTTTCGCGGTCACTGTTTGGAGTAAGAATTATGTGGGAATTTCTTGTGCCCGACTTGCTGATTTTTACGCGGAAATTTATTTCTTTATTGCAGTGAGACCCTGAAGGAATTCGAGGTTTAAGGATTCAGTTCTCGCGATCTTTGGGACACACACTCGCAGATGTGTGTGTGTGTGTGTGTGTGTGTGTGTGTGTGTGTGTGTGTGTGTGTGTGTGTGTGTGTGTGTGTGTGTGTGTGTGTGTGTGTGTGTGTATGTGTATGTGTATGTGGATGCACATGCACATACGCACGCGTGCTTGTGTGTGCGTCTTGCGCATTATTCCCTTAATCTCCATATATAAATCTCCACCTCCTTTTCTATTCCATTTCCCGAAGAGCCCCAATTCCATCTCCGATTCACCGAGTGCACTCTCGTATTCTCGCATGCACTAATTAGCTGCAGTGTACGTTTCCCCGCCGCATGAATATTCACGGCGTCATTAGCTCGCCAACAATGACAGAACAGTTACACGTTTTACACGGGTTCTTGGTAGGCGGCGCGAGTGCGGGCGTGTGGGCGGGCGGGCTGGTTGGTGTTCGCTCCGGCCCGCCTTGTGCGCAGGATTAGATCATGCGAGCGAGTTTTCTTGTTGTTGTTTCCGATATCGCGCTCGTCGGAAAGGGGGGGGTTGGGTTGGGAGGGTATGGGGGATGGGAAGGAAGGAGCGTGTAGAAGGGGGAGGCGGGAGGGGAAAAAAGTGAGCGGTTAAGGGGAGATAGAATTAAGAAAAGGAAAGAAGGTAACTAAGCACAAAATAACCCCCCCCCCACACACACACACATATATATATAATATATATACATATTTACACATACATATATACGTATACATATACAGGTATACATGCATATATATATATATATATATATATATATATATATATATATATATATATATATATATATATATGTATGTATGTATGTATATATATATATATATATATATATATATATATATATATATATGTGTGTGTGTGTGTGTGTGTGTGTGTGTGTGTGTGTGTGTGTGTGTGTGTGTATGTATATGTATATATATTAATATATATGTTTGTGTATGTATGTATATGTATGTATATATATATATATATATATATATATATATATATATATATAGAGAGAGAGAGAGAGAGAGAGAGAGAGAGAGAGAGAGAGAGAGAGAGATACATAAATGTATCAGTATGGAAAGAATAAATGTGTGTGTGTGTGTGTGTGTGTGTGTGTGTGTGTGTGCGTGTGCGTGCGTGCGCGCGCGTGTGCGTGTGTATGAATCAATAAAGAAAAAAAGACCAAGGAGAGAGAACACGAGAACGGCAACAGACGCCCATAACAAATGACAAACCAGAAGCGCCGGGGAGCCATGGGAAGCGGGCGAGGAGAAACGAAAGCGCAAAAATGGCCAATCTCCCGGAGTTGTTGACAGCGGGAAATTAAGTCTGGCCCAAAACACTCGCTTCACCCTTAACACTTGGCGCTCTCGAGACACTAAAATAAGAGTGAAGACAGGGCAGAGTGCGTGGCCTCAGAACCAAGTATTATTGGCCCTAAGTATACTTAAGTGACCGAGTAATTACATGATATAAAACAGCTGTTCCTCTTAATGATACAGAAAGCTTGTAATTGAAGAGTGTCTTAAACAATAGTGGCTGTCACAGGTATTTACGTCTTCTTACGCGTATGCATGTATATATGCATATATCTGTATGTATACTTTATATGTGTATATATACACATCTGTATGTATGCATCTATATGTATCTGTCTAACTTTATATGTATATGTATCGGTATATATATATCTCTCTTTGAACACACGCGCATACGCTAACATAGACACACACACACACACACACACACACACACACACACACACACACACACACACACACACACACACACACACACACACACACACACACTCACTCACTCACTCTCACACTCACACTCAGACTCACATACATACAGAGAGAGAGAGAGAGAAAGAGAGAGAGAAAGAGAGAGAGAGAGAGAGAAAGAAAGAGAGAGAGAGTCAGTTTGCGTGTGTCTTCTGCCTGGCTGACTATCAGCCTCTGAGTCACCGGCATCATAGGAGATCACAAAGCTGTTGATCTCCAAGTGACGGGAGATCCCTACCCTCCCCCTCTCCCCCTCTCCCCCTACGTGTCGGGAAAGAGAATGGCTAGACAAGGCAAGGGGGGAGGATGAAGTATATGCTGATGATGATATATTATGACAAGAAGAGAGGTAGGTGTGCGCTGTGCGTGTGTGTGTGTGTGTGTGTGTGTGTGTGTGCGTGTGTGTGTGTGTGTGTTTGTGGTCGAATGATATAGATAATATAGAAGATGAATAATTATAAAGAAAATAAAGAATATATGAGTGATGAAAAAAAACTAAGAAATAATACTTAGAGTTAACCAAGGGAAAATATGAAGAATAAAAGATGGCCGAATACAAAGAAAAAATGCAAAGTAGATAAAGAAGGGAAGAGGTAGAGGTAAGAGAAAAAGAGAAAGAGAGAAAATACCTGTTTCCCCTTGCAGTGTAAAAAAATATATATAAAAAGATAAAAAATGGCATTTTATTGTCGGCCCAAATTCGATTCCAGACTGGACAACGAGGCCCAAAGTAACCGAGAAGCAAGTTAGTCCGACCAACACCCAAAGCCAATCCCCTTTTCCTACGCCTCGAGAACAGGAAAAAGAAGGAAGAATATATTTAACCCTTTTATCCTCTTCTGTCTTCGGCTTTTCGCGGAGTCTGAGAGTGTGAAATTGACGAAGGATAGACAGAATGGCTGGGCGCTAAAGTATGAGAGAAAATTTTGGTGGGAAATTGAATGAGGGCGAGGCCTGTGTATGTCTCTCTTTTCCTTTATCTTCTCCTTTCTCTGTCTCTATCTCCCTCTCTTTCTTTCTTTCATTTCTCTCTCTCTCTCTCTCTCTCTCTCTCTCTCTCTCTCTCTCTCTCTCTCTCTCTCTCTCTCTCTCTCTCTCTCTCTCTCTCCCCCTCTCTTTGGTTATACCGAAACACTACCCACCCCCTCCCCGAACCCACCGCTTTCTCTCTCTCCCTCTTTCTTCACTTCCTCTTAACTATCTAGTCTAAAAGGGCATTTTCTCGCACCGCTGGCAAGGCCGATAAGCGCCCGAGGGTAAATAGACGATCTCTTGCCCCGAGTCACGGCCGGAATCGCTCTTTGAGAGTCAATATGTTGCGGGAACTTCGTGTAACTTGTGCGAGCGAGGGAGCCTTGTTGTTTCATCGACGCCCGGGGGAGGAGGGAAGGGAGGAGGTGGCAGAGGAGGACGGGAAGGGGGAGGAGGGTGGCAGAGGAGGACGGGAAGGGGGAGGAGGGTGGCAGAGGAGGACGGGAAGGGGGAGGAGGGTGGCAGAGGAGGAGGGGAAGGGGGAGGAGGGTGGCAGAGGAGGAGAAGGAGGCTGAGGAGGAGGAGAACGGGAATGGGGGAGGAGGGTGGCAGAGGAGGAGGGGAAGGAGGACGAGGAGTAGGGTTAGGAGGGTTGCAGAGGAGGAGAGGTATGGTGAGGAGGGTGGCAGAGGAGGAGGAGAAGGGGGAGGAGGAGGAGAAGGGGGAGGAGGGCGGGAAGGAGGAGGAGGAGTAGGGTTATGAGGGTTGCAGAGGAGGAGAAGTATGGTGAGGAGTGTGGCAGAGGAAGAGGAGAAGGAGGGTGAGGAGGGTGGCAGAGGAGGAGGAGATGGATGGAGGAGGGTGGTAAAGGAGGAGAGGGGGGAAGAGGGTGGCAGTGGAGGAGTAGGGGGGAAGAGGGGCGCAGAGGAGAGGGTGACAGTCTGGTCGGAAGGGGGGGGGAGGGAGGAGAGAGAGAGAGAGAGAGAGAGAGAGAGAGAGAGAGAGAGAGAGAGAGAGAAAGAGAGAAAGAGAGAGAGAGAGAGAGAAAGATTGAGTTGGGCATAAGAGAGCAATCAGAAATCTCCGAAAAAGAAAACACCTAACCCTCACCCTCATACAGAAAAAAAATCCAGATAAGTAAGACTTCAAGAGAGAGAAAATAATAAGAATGGCGAAAGAAGGGATGAATAAGAGGACAGCATAGAGAGAGGAAAAAAAAAAAACGAATGAAAGACAGGCTATAACACACCTTTTCTTCCGAAGGTTCCAACAGGTCGCGAGTGGAGAGCCCTTGGCGTTGGGAAGAAGAATTAAGACTTCTTTCTTCCCAAGTCGGTCTTTTATTATCACGGTTTTCAGTCTTCCTTCGCTTACTACTTCCCTCTTACGATTATTACACAAGTCTATTGTAAGCCTTTTCTTCTCGTTTTTTTTTTTTTTTTTGTATGTTGGATTATATGTCTGATAATTTTCTTGTGTAACTCATATTTACTCGACCTTTTTTGGACTGTCTAGATGTTTTTTTTTATTTTTTATTACCTTTCTTTTTTATTTATATTCATCTCTCAATCTATATACGTCCAGTAATCTAACTATTATGTCCCAAATTTGTCGTCCCTCTATCTGCTTAACTGCTAAGCTCTTTACCTTCCTCTCTCCCAATGGCGTATCAGCCCCAGGAACTTTAACATCTCTCATGAAATTTTCTTCGTATTAAACGCTACGAAACTCCTGGCTAATTTCTTCTCACGAAACTTCTCGGTGTAAAACTTTTAACGCCACGGTGTCCAACGAGTAATTTCGTTACACTCACGTTATACCTTCGTTTTATGGTTCGTGGTATGAAATAGGTTGTCAGTAACGTTGATATCTTGCTGTAGTGAATGGTTAGATGTTGAGATACGGTTGCGAAAATGGAATTAATCTTTCCGCACTAGAAAAAAGAGTTTTATTGGTTATGCGTTTTGCAGACCGATGTATGTATTTCTATATTACCTTTACTATCAGAATAAGTTTGCATTTCATTCACACACACATGCTGAGACAGAATTATTATAAAAACCAGACATTACCTTGCGGCTAGACCAGTCTATAGCCACTTATCTTTCTGTCTCCTATGTTATCTTAACCATAGCCTTGAGTGATGTTGATGGCGAATGCGTGATAACTCGGCAAAGACAAGAGCACGATCAAGAGGACGCGAAACCTACCCATCATTTTCCCTTCCTTTTTCGTCCGATTCCATTCGGTCTTCCTAATCCGTGACCCTTTTGGTATGTGCGAAGACCCGGTAAGAATTTGTTTTTCCTATTCACGACCCACGGCTCATGCTCGTTCCCCGCGCGTGATTGGTGGACGTGATTCGGGCGCGCTGTCGTGATTGGCTGCTTGACATTTTTTTTTAGCATCCTTTGACATGATTGGTCCTTGACTGTTTAGTTGGTGATGGGATGTGTCGGCGCATCTGATTGGCCGGTTGACGTGATGAGTTTAGCTCATTGATAGTTGTGCCCTAATATCAGCCCATGGCACTGCGTAAGTTATTAGTATCGAAGAGACAGTTGCCTGTGTAACCTAGTGCCATTGTACGTTCAATAACAAACAAAGAATCTCAAAATCGGAAACGGAATGGGAGCAGCGCTGAAATTTTCCGTTGACAGTTTAGCCACTAGAATATTCTGAGCAACATTGTATCCTAGGAAGAAAACGAATTTGGACAGCCGCCCCCCCCCTCCCCCAATTTCCTCTGGAACTCGGCTCTCGTGCCCTTTTAACCCTAGGACCAGGACACACGGGTAAGCCACTAAATTACAAAATAAATAAACTGATGTTATGGATTTGCATTCGTGCTAATCAGCCAGGCCATAATTGTTTGACCAGGATTATAGTTATGACATTCTTTGTTTATTGGTTACATCGAATAAACCAGATTACTGACAAATTGCAATGAATGTTTTTGCCTTTAAAGAGAATGGAAATATTTTCATAAAGTCAATACATAAACGCACATGGCTACCATGTACTCGTTCAACCAAATGCAAATATAATATATATATATATATATATATATATATATATATATATATATTCACTTGTATATTTGATCATAGTGGCACGAGAACTCTATGGATAGATATGACCATTAATGTAAACAAAACGACGAATGGGGGAACAAGGAAAACACGCGATTGGCATAATGGTCTGTTTCCTTGTTGCTCTTTTGTTGCATTTACATCTTGTTCAGCGGGAATCTTGCACAAGGGCCTCCCAGCAAAAGGGAAGGCAAAACGGCAAGAGAGAGTGAGGGTGAGAGTTGAGGAAGGGGAGAGGAAAGAAGGAAGGAAAAAGTGGGGGATGGAGTGGGAAGGAGAAAAGGAGAGGGAGAGGGATTAAGAGTAGGAGAAAGAGACTGAAAGAGAGAGAAAGAAAGTGTAGGAGAGAGAGAGAGAGAGAGAGAGAGAGAGAGAGAGAGAGAGAGAGAGAGTAAGAGTGAGAAGTCTTCCGACACGCGACCAGAGAACACCTGTAGGATTCTTTAATGAAGAAAAAGCGCCTTGCTCTCTCCCACCGCATCCGACCTTTCAGAGCGTCTTCAGAAAGGGAAGAGGGAAACATGTGAGGAGTGAGGCGTACTACACCTTTAAGGGGACGACTTGGTGTCTGTTTTCAGATATTGATTTTTTTTTTTTTTTTTTTTTTTTTTTGGGTTCAATGATTCTTGACTCTCTCTCTCTCTCTCTCTCTCTCTCTCTCTCTCTCTCTCTCTCTCTCTCTATATATATATATATATATATATATATATATATATATATATATATATATATGTATATATATATATCTTTCTCTTTCCCTCTATCTCTCTCTTTCCTTCCTCTTATCTCCCTCTTCCGCTCTCTCTCTCTCTCTCTCTCTCTCTCTCTCTCTCTCTCTCTCTCTCTCTCTCTCTCTCTCTCTCTCTCTCTCTCTCTCTCTCCTTCCCTCCCTCCTTCCTTCCTTCCTTCCCTCCCTCCCTCCCTCCCTCCCTCCATCCCTCCTCCCTCCTTTTCCTTCATCCATTCGGAAACCTCACTCCGCGTACCCACTATTTTCTATCTCACGACATAGTACTGACTCAACCTAGTCCAATTTTATATATTTCTTTACTCTCTTTAATGCAACACATTCCTACTTTCTTTTTCGTCTACTTTTTTTTTGTTTTCTTTTGTTTCTTTTCCTATATTTTTTTCTGTTTTGGTTTTGTTTGTCTTCCCCGTTTGCCTTTACTTTTTGTTTTATATTTTCTTCTTTTTCCCATTTTACAATTTCTCTGTTTTCTGCTTTTTCTTCTATTTCTCCGTTTACGTTTTCTCTTATATTCATTTTTTAAAATCTTCTTCCTCCTTTAATCCGAGCCATTTTCCCACCTGTGCCTTACCAACTCTCTGTCGTGTGTCCTTCCCTGCCCTTGCTACGGTCTGACATACCCTACCAGGCCTTATCAATTCTGCTCCCTGTCAACCCTTGCCAAGCCCTGCCCTGGCCAGACCACCGCTGTCTTCACCAGCTGTGCTCCTCCGTTTCCATCCCCTCCCCCATTCCCCCTTCTCCCTTCCCCCTCTTCCCTCTCTATATCCATTCCCTCCCCTCTCCTTCTTCGTCCCCGTCTTCCTCTTATTCTCTCGTTCTCCATCCCCTGCACCTTCTCTAACCCCTCCCCTTCTCCCCAGATCAATCCGTCTTCCTCTCCCTCCCCCTCCCATTTCAGTCTCTCTCTCTCTCCCTCCCCTTTTCCTCTCCCTCCCCTTTTCCTCTCCCTCTCCATCTCCCCTCCTGTTTCTCCTCTCTCCAGCCCCGTCTCCACACCTTCACCTACCCCCTCTCCAGCCCTTCCCCTTCCCCCTCTATCTCTCCATCCCCACCCCACCCCCCACCCCCCACCTCCTTCCACAGGTGGCACTGATGAGGTCATGACCTTTGTACTCGTTTGTACGCCTCACTCTTCTCTTCATCTTCATTTTCTTCTTCTAATTCTTGTTCTTGTTGCTCTTTTTCTTCTTTTAATGTGTCTTGTTCTTGTTCTTGTTCTTCTTCGTCTTCTTCTTCTTCTCTTCCTTTTTCTTCCTGTTCCTCTTCTACTT
>BOPN01000793.1:257552-262552 GCA_017312705.2 Penaeus japonicus
TTATTATACATCATCACCACCACCCCCACCCCACCCCCGCCACCACGTTGTCATAACTCTTACGATAAATATTCATATTATTATTGTTAATGGTGTTATAAATGTTTATATTATCATGGTCATGAACACGACTAGTACTATCATTGGAATTAGCGATATTAGTACCATTATAATGGCCCTAGTCGCAACAGTCGTAGTTACAATACGATTATTATTATAACCATCGTAAACATTGTTATTCTCATCCTCACATGAATTATCCCAGACACATTTAAAATGGAAATTTCCCGAGTGTCTGAAAGCGGAGTTGTGAGTGAGGTATTCAGGGAAATTATGCAAATGTTGACACAACTCGAGACTTCCAACATATTGGAGGATGTGTTTCCTAAGATCTTTGCCGTTTTCCTCCGACTTGTACATGACAGACGGTTAAAAAAAGGTCTTCATAGGAGATAATTTCATTGCAGTCTTTTCGTGTATCTGGTGTAGGGTTGGAAGAGTGTGAGGAAGAGTATGAATGGAAGAGAGAGAGGAGAGGAAATAAAGAAGAAGAATAAGGAAGTTGAAGAGGATGGGATGAATTAGTTTTAGTTGAAGACAACGGAGGTTGAAGAGGAAGAGGATAAAAGAAGGAGGAGGAGAAGTAGAAAAAAGGAGAATGAGGAGGTGAAGAGGAAGAAGGAGGAGGGAGAGGAGGAGGTGGGGGGCAGGGGAGATCATGGGGAGGAGGTAAAGGAGGATGGGGGGAGGGGCAGGGAAGACCAGGAGGAGGAGGAGGAGGAGGAGGAAGAGGTTTATGGAGTAAATGTTAATATATTTGTTTTGGCGATATTGGACTGTTATGCCGGTAGTAAGTTGAGCGATATGTAACGAGCAGGTTAATCATTCACAATATAAGAATTATGAATGGAGAGGATGTGTGCATTTGCTTGTGCATGAATATGATTTGTATGTTTACGATTATTCGTTCATTTTGTTTTTCTTACTGATTTTCATATATCTTCGCGTGTTATTGTTTTGCTTGTTATATTTTTCACGTCTATTTTCGTATCCATGTGGATTACATATCCATATTTTTCATTTTTATTTATCGCGTTACATTCACAAAGATCAAGAACAAAGGCACAGAACAGAAAGAAAGTGAGAGAGGAAGACAAAAACAAGTCACTGTCCTCGACCATCGCTGTTGTGAATGGAACGTCGACTCACCCAACCATACTTCCCGCCAGATGAACGTCGACTTACTATTCAGAACGTCGACTTCATAAATGATATTATCTGCCGGGTAATAATCAAGACGAGTCATATCGCGCGATGTTCGTCTTTAATGATAAAAAGAGAAAAAGATAACTCCCTTCCCGGAAAAATTAAGTCGAAATTACACGGTAAGAGAGGAGCAGGAGTCACCACTTCCGGTTTGCGAACGGACATGTCCTTCCGTTGGCGCCAAAATTCGAGATCGTTGGCCGCCATATTGTTTGTTGTGGATATTGTGTTTGTGATATGTATGAATAAGGAGGGCAGGAGAAGAGAATAGGGAGTAGGAAAAAAAAGACGAAAGATAGGAGATGGAGAGGGAGAGATAAAAGGAGTCATGGTGGCTCACTAGAACATGTAACAAAAAAGAACCGACTATCAGATACCAAGAAAACTGAGAAGAGATCCTAAAGTTAAGGAAATTGGATGGATTACAATCACGATCACGATCTATTGGAAGGACAAGGGGGATTATTAAATCACCATATTAGGAAGTAGTTTCGGATCGGCCGCGTGGCATATGAAACAGCCTCCCTCCTTTCCTGTTACGCGGACATCTTGTCTAACCTATGCTTGCAATTCTCGACCTTAATGATTTGGAACTTAAGAATCATTGTGGCATGGCCATTCTCGCGTTCTGGAATTCACGAAAATGTTTGTATTTCACATAAAAGGAAATGTATTTTCCTGCGAAGGAAATGCAGTTGGGTTTAAGTATAATGGAATTTCTGCGACGCTTAAACTACGCGAGAACTGCATACAAAAACGAGAAGAAACGTTGTGAATATACTTACTAGCATTTGCGAAAACAAAAAACTCGTTTCCGTGATATTTGCATATGAAACAACATCATGTTAAGCTGAAATTAGACCAAGAAAATATGAAGAGAAGTAAGAAAACTGGATAGAAAGAAACATCTAGAATTAATAACCACAAAATGATACTGTAAGAGAATTGAACAAGTATGCATTTACCATCAAAGTAACTAATCAACATACCTTAGAAAATACCTATACACGGTAAAAAGACAACAGTCGAACGAACAAACACAAAATAAAAAAGTGACCCAAAAAGAAACAACAAGAAGACAGACTATGAAACAAACAAAATACGACAAATCGTAAATAACACATGGATGTAAACAAACAAAGAGGGGGAGGGAGTTGTCAGGATTGGGTCGTGTAAATGACACATCGCTAAATCAGTGTCGGGAAGTGTTCGACAAGGACAATAGAGAGGATGTAGCGGATGGAAAATGTGGTTGATGGATATGTGAGAGAGAGAGATACACAGAGAGAGACGAGAGTGTGAGGATGTAAAGGTGTATGTACAATGTGTGTGTGTGTCTGTATATATATATATATATATATATATATATATATATATATATATATATATATATATATATATATATATATATATATATATATATATATATATATATATATATATATATATATATATATATATATATATAATTGTGTTTGCGTGTATTCGTGTATTCATGTATATATAAATATCCGCACGCATATATTGCTAGAAAGAAATAGCATTTGTTTCAGATATGCTCGCCCCTTGCTTGGATATTGAGAATTGCTTGTCTTTAGCAAGGTTACAGGAATAGCGGTGCTGTGGCAACGAAGGTCACGCGTGTTTTGGGGTTGACAGCTGTCTACAGGTTTTCCACCGGTTGTCAGTGAGGTTTTCTGGGGGAAGACGCAGCGTTTGTAATTGCTGTCGGAAACTGCGTCGTTGTTGGTAGCTGTGAGGTGTTGTTAGTGCCAGCACACACGATGGTGTTGTCATAATTGGTAATCTTGCATGGTTGCAGGGGTAAGATGGTAATATAATTGTCGTTTGGCGTTGATCGGAGTCGTTGCCTCGCCGCCTTTGAGAATACCCCGTCGTTGAGCCAAGATTTACTGCCGCAGTGGTTGCCGTTGTCTTTTATCGATAGCAACTGCAATTGTGGTCAAGGAGAGAGAATAAGAAGGTTAACAAGGAGATCATAGTTCACGTTAATGGAAAGAAACTGACAGTAATGGCCCCAACCTGCACTTCCGGTGTCCAAGTGCTGGAGCCTCGAGTTGCGCGCGCGCGTGCGTGTGTGTATGTGCGTGTTTGTGTATATATGTGTGTGTGTATGTGTGTGTGTGTGTGTTTCTCCAGTGCCTCGTTGCTTCCCCCCTTTCCTCTGTTTTTTGTTTTTGTTTTTGTTTTGTTTCCCGCCTTTGTCCGTGTCATTGTCTTCGTAACACATATGTCACTCCCACTGGGAGAGTAAAAGAGAGCGAGGGAGAATGAGAGAGAGAAGTAAGGAGAAAGAGAGAAAATGAGCGGGAGAGTGAGAGAGAAAAAATGAAAAATGGTGGGAGAGTGAAGGTGAAGAGAGAAAAAGAGGTAAGGCGAATGACAGAGAGAGAGAGAGAGAGAGAGAGAGAGAGAAAGAGAGAGAGAGAGAGAGGGAGAGAGAAAGAGAGAGAGGGAGGGAGGGAGAGAGAGAGAGAGAGAGGGCGAGCGCGAGAGAACGATGTTTCCTGCCATCGAAAAACCTTCCCCAACCTTAAGGAGAAGGTCGTGTTCCTTGTCCTCTGGAGACGTTAAAAGTTAGGATAGAAAATTAGGGAAGAAGTAAGCATTTTTTTTTTATTATTACTCCCTTTTTTGTACATTTACTTGTTATATTTACTTACGTGTTTTTTCCGCTTTGGTGAGGTTAATTATATCATTTTTCTTCTGTGGGCATTGGAGATGGTAGTCGCGTTGTGGGTAAATTTTGTAGGAAAAAATACGCTGACTTAATTGCAGAGTATGACTTGCAAGATCATTGAATAATACATTTAAGAGGTAACATGAAGAGTAGTTGCAAGATTGAAGTGAATAAGACAGAATAAGGGAAAAATCACCCTAACAAGAAAGAAAACAAAGCAAAATAAAAAATGAAAATCAGATACAAAATCCGAAAGTTAGATTAAGAAAAACGAAAACTAAAAGCGAAAAAATCGAAAAATACTAAAAAAAAGAAATACGAAACCAATAGCAAAAAAAAAAAAAAAAAAAAAAAATCCAAAACCTAAAAAGAAAAAAGTCGGTGAATGACTGCAATCCCGCCCCGACTCTGCGATCTCTCTACGGGCGGCCGACAGACCCAGGCTCGTCGGTGGCGTCGGAAACGGCCGGAATAATGAATCTCAGGATGGAGTCGATTATCCCTATCACCTGCACCTCTCAGTGGGATGGAGGCCCCGCCCATGACGTCACGCCTACCTGCACCTGGTTCCTTATGTTCAGTCGGATAAGGGGGGGGGGGGTGGACGGACCCTTGTGTGACGTCATGGCCGGCGGAAGGGCTCGTGAGACGCCGGAACTAACATCCTTTGTTCGGACTTTGGTTTGGGAAGCGAATTAATCATATATTTAGGGAAAACAGGCGGAGATGCGCTAGGTAACAGGAGCGAGGGAGTAAGCCAAAGGAAATGGATTGTGGAAGTGGATTGTGGATCGCGTAAAGGGAAGCGGAAACGAGATATGGAAGAGGAATCCGCGAGAGAGATAAGATGTCAGAGAAACGTAATGGGAGAAATAAACAAACAAACAAACAAACAAGCATAACGGTTGGTACAAGATTTTTAGGGACAAGAACGGAAGGAAGATGTTAGGTGTGTAAAGACAGGGTTATTTAATGCACGAATGAAAGGACCATAATAGGTGTGTTAAGATAGCGATATTTAGCACATGCATGA
>BOPN01000793.1:270052-272552 GCA_017312705.2 Penaeus japonicus
TCTCGGTGTGATCTTTTTTTTTCTTTCTTTCTTTCTTTCCTTCGAAGTGTGATTTACCTTGACTCTTGCGAAGTGACATTTCCCTTGAACTACTTTGCTCCGTGGCGGGGCAAGAAAGCTTATCCGGACGTGACTTCTTGTGCGAGTCTTTCGTTTCCTCTTTTCCTTCGTTGTGACATCTCCGACGACGCCCCTTGATTATCCTTGCTCGGGGTACATGCTCGCTCTCACAGCCGCCGCCATGAGTCCCTCGCCCCAGATCGACGCCGCCAAAACCCCGCCCGCAGACGCCCAAACCAGCTCCACCGCCCTCACCACGCCCATGAAAACCCCGCCGTCTCCCACGCCCGCCGCCAAGGGAGTTCCTTCTCTCTCTCCGTCTTCCACTCCTCCTTCGACCGCTCCTCCTTCTCCAGGGAGCAGGAAGGAAGGGGCGGCGAAGGAGGACGTGAGGAAGGACGCGGCGGTGAAGAGTGTCCACCTGGCGGAGGCCCACTCCAGGGTCTTCGATGCCTTCTCGCGGGCCTTCAACCGCCAGAACGTCCAGTTCGAGAAAGGTGAGTCTAAGGGGGCCTGCTTTCGAGAACCTCAAAGGGGGACCTATATTCGAAAGCCTTAAAGGGTGACCTGCTTTCGAAAGCCTCAAAGGGGGACCTGCTTTCGAAAGCCTCAAAGGGGGACCTTCTTTCAAGAGCTACAAAGGGGGGCCTGCTTTGAAGAGCTTCAAAGGGGGGTCTGCTTTCAAGAGTTTTATAGGGGAACTTGCTTCCAAGAGCTTCAAAGGGGGACCTGCTTTCGAAAGCCTCAAAGGGGGACCTGCTTTCAAGAGCCTCAAAGGGGGACCTGCTTTCGAAAGCCTCAAAGGGGGACCTGCTTTCAAGAGCTTCAAAGGGGGACCTGCTTTCGAAAGCCTCAAAGGGGGACCTGCTTTCAAGAGCCTCAAAGGGGGACCTGCTTTCAAGAGTTTCAAAGGGGGACCTGCTTTCGAAAGCCTTAAAGGGGGACCTGCTTTCGAAAGCCTCGAAGGGACACCTGCTTTCGAAAGCCTTAAAGGGAGACCTGCTTTCGAAAGTCTTAAAGGGGGACCTGCTTTCAAGAGCTTCAAAGGGCGACCTGCTTTCGAAAGCCTCAAAGGGAGACCTGCTTTCGAGAGTTTCAAAGGGGGATCTGCTTTCGAAAGCCTCAAAGGGGGACCTGCTTTCAAGAGTTTCAAAGGGGAATCTGCTTTCAAGAGTTTCAAAGAGGGACCTGCTTTCAAGAGTTTCAAAGGGGGACCTGCTTTCGAAAGCCTCAAAGGGGGACCTGCTTTCGAAAACCTCAAAGGGTTACCTGTTTCCAAGGGGGACTTGCTTTCGAGATCCTCAAATGGAGGATGGAAGTGAATAAGGATGTGTGGTAACTTTTATTCTATTAAGGGATTCTGGGCCTAGATTGGGATCTATGTTTGAATCAGAATCTCTTTTAGAATCCATTGGTTTATGGTCAAACCATATTACTGAGAAATAATTGAAGTCGTTTTACTGTGAATGTTTATTAGATTAATGTTATAAATAACAATAATAATGATATTAGCCTACTTTATATTCTATGCATAGTAGATTGCGATAACAGCAAAGATAATCATATTGATATTAGCAAAGATAGCAGTGATATTTATACGGATGCTGTTCTTGTTGTTGTTGTCCTTGTTACTATTGTTTTTGTTGTTATTATTGTTATTGTTGTTGGTATTGTTGTTTTCGTTATAATTATCATTATTATGATTACTATCGCTCCTATAAGTATATAAAGCGAAAGATAAATAGATAGAAAAGATAAAGATAAGGAAAAAGAAGATGATTCTGATTATAGTACCCATCAACATCGTCTCAGTAAACATACTAACAGTAACGATAAGGTCATAATGATTTACAAACAACCGCCACAAACAACTACACCAACGCGACTTAGACTACCTAACCAAATTCTTTCTAATCCAATCTGTAATCTATCTAAATCTATCTAACTATCCTATCTATTGCCACGAACAATAGCGCCGTTAGGAATTAGAATGAATCTCCCTGTGTTTAGCCGCTCCATCTTAATCTATTATATCCTATTAAATTTCAAAAAGGTGTCGATAAGGTTTGAATGAAATATCTCAAGTTAGATATATTCATCTATCGACATATATCTCATTTATCTTTTTTCATCTATTACCACGAACGATTACAATTCGTATCTTATCTATCTATCTATCTATCTATCTTATGCAATCTATTCCCACCAATAATACTCCATCGTCTGATCTATCCATCTATCGATCTATCTTATCCTATGCATTCCCATCTGTCGCCACAAGCAATTATGTCGATACACACAAAAACAAACACCCTGAGTCTGTTTTATCCATCTATCTCATCCCATCTATTCTCGTCTATCGCCACAAACGAGACCAAATGTCCCGGAACTAATCTATCCATCTCTCCCCATCTATCGCCACAAAAACTTACACCGACAC
>BOPN01000793.1:305052-320052 GCA_017312705.2 Penaeus japonicus
AGAGAGAGAGAGAGAGAGAGAGAGAGAGAGAGAGAGAGAGAGAGAGAGAGAGAGAGAGAGCGGAAAATAGAGAGAGAGTCAGTAGGAGATAGAGAGCGCCATAAACACACACACACACAGAAACAACCAAACCCAAGTAAACAGAGAAACAAAGAAACAAAGAAAACGGGTGAAACAGCCACCGAAAGCAGCCTCCAGTAACTACCAGATTCGCGCGCGCAGAAACCAGGCCCCTCCCCTCCCCCCTATACCTCCCCCCATCTCCCTTACCTCCTCCCCATCCCCCTTCCCCCCCTTTCTCCCTTACCTCCCCCCCATCCTCCCTTCCCCCCTCCCTGTCTCCCTTACCACCTCCCCATCCTCTCCTGTCCCCCCTCCCCTTTCTTCCTTACCTCCTCCCCATCCCCCCTTCCCCCTCCCTCTACCCCCCCACCCCCACCCCCTTGTGTAGTCTGAACGAATCGTTTTGGCGTAAATTCGATTCTGGTTTGCTACTCCCCATGATGGTCTCTCTGGAACGAGGACTATACCCCCCTCCCCCATCTCTCTCCCCGCCCCCTCTCGCCAGATGGTCATAGGAGAGGGAGAGGGAGAGGGGGAGGGGAAGGGAGGAGAGGGGAGGGGAGGGGAGGGGAGGGGGGGGGAGGGGGAGGGGAGGGGAGAGAGAGAGAGAGAGAGAGAGAGAGAGAGAGAGAGAGAGAGAGAGAGAGAGAGAGAGAGAGAGAGAGAGAGAGAGAGAGAGAGAGAGAGAGAGAGAGAGAGAGAGAGAGAGAAAGAGAAAGAGAGATAAAGAGATGGAGAAAGAGAAAGAGAAAGAGAAAGAAAAAAAGAAAGAAAGAACAAGCGAAAGATAGAAGGAAATCCAAAACGAAAAACAGAACAAGTGCAAAGAGGAAGAACCGATCGAGAGAAAAAAGCGACAGAGGGGATCTTGCTCTCCCAGCGTGTCAGGTGTCAAGTGTCACATCACGGAGAAGGAACGAGTGATTAGGGATTCGGTTCTTGAAGGTGGCTGATTTTGATTAGAATTATTATCATGTTCTTTATTACTATTATTGTTGTTAACGTTATCTTTATTATCATTATTATATTGTTGTTTTATTGTTGTTAATGTTATCATTATTATGTTGTTGTTTTATTATTGTTATTGTTATTGTCATTATTAGTATTATCATTTTTATTATCGTTTTTACTATTATTATCATCGTTATTATCATTATTATTGTTTTTATTATTATTGTTATTATCATTATCATTGTTATTATTAGCATTATTATTGTTATCATTAATATTATTATTAGTAGTAGTAGCTATCATTATTAATCTTATAATTGTTATAATTGATGTTAGTGTTATTATTATTATCATCATTAGCATTATTCTTACCATTATCATTATCCATAGCATTAATATAATTTTGTTTTCTACTCTTATCACTGTAATGTTCTTATCTATATCATTATCATCATTATAAGTAAAATAACCTGCAATATCGTTTTAGTTGTTACTCTTATGGACTATTTTGGTAACTATTGTTATTCATTTTACTCATGAATATATCCGTCATGAACAACTCGCCAAGGTGTCTCATGCGCAAGTACAAACAATTCTTAGATAAGGTGTACAATGATTTAGGTACATCAACTGGTGCATGTTGACTTCACACTCTCGCTCATGCACAGGAAGTCGGTTCAACTACCATGTTTTGAATGCATTCACTTACTCATTCACTCACCTCGATTATTTTTGTTATTTTTTTACCAGCTACTCATTCGTTTGTCATTTGTTTCTATCTGTATTCATTCATGGACTCATTCTTTCCTCTGTCTTAATCACCTTGGTAGTACTTACTCATTTTTGTATTTATCTGTTTAATTACTGATTCATGCATCCACCCAGTCAACTACTCACACACTCATCCATCCAGTAGTATATCTATCCACCAACTCACTGATTCATCCACCCACCAAACCACCTACTCAGTGACTCATCCACCCACCAATGTATCTACTCACTGACTCATCCACTCATCCCCCCACCCACATATCGATTCGTCCATCCATCCACCCAAAGAGCCCCCGACCCACCGCCGCATCCACTCTCTGACTCACCCACCCACCCACCCACCCACCCACCCAACGATGCCCCTGACCCACCGCTGCATCCACTCTCTGACTCACCCACCCACCCACCCACCCAACGATGCCCCCGACCCACCGCCGCATCCACTCTCTGACTCACCCACCCACCCACCCACCCAACGATGCCCCTGACCCACCGCCGCATCTCCCCCACCTACTCATCGACTCACTTTACTCATCAAGCTCTCGAGGGAAAACCGCAGTTTGTCTCCCGCGGCGGCTGACCGACCACACTCCGCTATCGATTCACGTTTAGCCGCGTTAATGATAGGAAAAGCAAGTGCCTCTCTTTCTCTCTCTCTCGCTCTCTCTCTCTCTCTCTCTCTCTCTCTCTCTCTCTCTCTCTCTCTCTCTCTCTCTCTCTCTCTCTCCCTCTCTCTCTCTCTCTCTCTCTCTCTCTTCTCTCTCTCTCTCTGCTCTCTCTCTCTCTCTCTCTATCAATCTCTATCTCTCTTTCTCTCTCCCTAAGATTGGGGTGAGGATAACCTATGTTACCTCATCCTTTTGAGATGTACGTAATCACTTGTCTCAATAAACTCGTCAAAGTCAAAGTCAAAAAGTCACCAACTAATTCACACCACTATCTCTTCTCCCTATTTATCTCCCCAATTCCTCTCTCCTTCTCCCTCATCCTCAACATGTCCGAACGTGTTCTGAAAGAGGCTACATTTACCCCAGCTTTTATGCGTGGCTTTTGTTTGCCTGTTAAATGTTCTTGAGGAGGGAGGAGAGGGAGGGAAAAGGGAGGGAGGGAAAGGGAGGAGAGCAGATGAAAGAAGAAGAGGAACGAGAGGAGGGGGTATGGATGGGGATGGGGATAGGGGTGGGGGTGGGGGTTGGGATGGGGATGGGGATGGTTGGGAGAGGGATAGGGGGGGAAGATGGGGAATGGGAAAGGAAAAAAGAAAAGGGAGAGAGGAATGGGGAAAGAAGGAGAGGAGACGCAAAGGAAGAGAAGGAAGGAAGAGAGAGGGGAGAGGAAGATGAGAGAGAGAGAGTAAGAAAGAGAAAGAGAAAGAGATAGAGATAGAGATAGAGAAAGAGAAATAGAAAAAGACACAGAGACACGCACAGAGAGAATATAAGCACATCAAGCCAAAACACGGATCGATACATTCAGAAACCGGACGAAATCTAGCGACATCATTACTCTCCCCCTCCCCAACCCCCACCCCCAACCCCCACCCTGCCACCCCCATCCCCAACCCCCAACACCCCTCCCTGCCACCCCCACCCTCCGCCCCGATCTGCTGCTGACGGAACTCTCTGGCCACGCGGACTCCGAGCTAGCATGAGATCGCTGCTGACTCGGTCGTTGTAACCCATTCACACAACAGTCAGTCTCTCGTAGTCCGTGTCCGACGGAGGGGGAGCCGTGGCTTGGGAGGGATATGCTGTGTCGGGTGGCTTGTGTCGTGTGGTTCTCTTAGTGATTTAAAAAAAAAGAAAGATGATGATTGGGAATATGCAAAGGGAAAGGAAAGATGATGGTGGTTGGACGTAAACAAAGAGAAAAGAAAGGTGATGATGGTTGGAAATAAGTTAAGGGAAAAGAAAGATTAGATGAGGGATTTGTAATGTGTCGTTTAGTGTCTCTTTGTCTCTCTCTGTCTCTATGACTAGAGAAATCGTGATAAATGAGCAAAGAGAAGAAAAATAAACACACATCCTATCGTCCTGTGTCTCTCTCAGTCTCTCTGTGCGTTCCGACAACTAAAATAATAACAATAATAAAAAAAATAATAATAAATAATTATCATCAAGCACAAAAAAAAGAAGAAAAACAAAAACATCCAACGAGATATGTCATAAACTCTTGAGTGTGTCCGCGTGCAAGTGCATGTGTCCTGTAAACGGTGTCCTGTCGGTGTCCTTGTGAGAGACAGAGAGAGAGAGATGTGACGGCCAGGAGGAGAGACGCTCGTGGGATGAATGAACTGGTGTGGTCGACGGCAGGTGTGGTAAGTGCTGTACTTCTTGATTGCCTTTTTTTCCGATCTTTCTCTCTCTTTCTCCCTCTCTTTCTCTCTTGTTCTTTCTCTCTCTTTCTCTCTTGTTCTTTCACTCTCTCTCTTTTTTCTCTCTCTCTCTTGTTCTCTCTCTCTCTCTCTTGTTCTCTCTCTCTCTCTCTTGTTCTCTCTCTCTCTCTCCCTCTCTCTCTCTCTCTCTCTCTCTCTCTCTCTCTCTCTCTCTCTCTCTCTCTCTCTCTCTCTCTCTCTCTCTCTCTCTCTCTCTCTCTCTCTCTCTCTCTCTCTCTCTTTCTCTCTCTCTCTCTCTCTCTTTCTCTCTCTCTCTCTCTCGCTGTGTGTTTCTCGTCCTTCTTTTATCCTTTTTGTCTTTTCTTTCTTTTTCCTTCCTTTCCTTTGATTTTCTTTGGATCGGTGATTTCTTTCTTTTGTTTGTCTTTTCTACAGTTCCTTTTGTTGTTGTTGTTCCTCCTTTTCCTCATTCTCTCATTCTTTTTTTCCTCCTCCTCCTTCATCATCATCTGCCTCATCCTCTTCTTCATTCTCTTCCACATCTCCATCATCCTCTTCCTCATTCTGTTCCTCATCCTCTTCCCCATCCTTCTCCTCATTCTCTTCCTCATTCCCTTCCTCATCTGCTTCTTCATCCTCTTCCTTTCCATCACTACCTTCCTCTTTCGTTGCTCGTCTAAGTGTGTGTTTGTTTGTTTTGTTTGTGTTTGGTTGTTTACTTGTTTATGCACATTGTACATGCACAGTGTGTGTGAATGTATATCAGATGTTGATAAGTGGATCAGCGGAGTGATAAATGGTGAACATTTGGTTTTATGTATTCATGAATGTATCTCTGTGATCTATAAAAACCGGCATCCATACAAAGTCTAAAGGCTCTCTCTCTCTCTCTCTCTCTCTCTCTCTCTCTCTCTCTCTCTCTCTCTCTCTCTCTCTCTCTCTCTCTCTCTCTCTCTCTCTCTCTCTCTCTCTCTCTCTCTCTCTCTCTCTCTCTCTCTCTCTCTCTCTCTCTCTCTCTCTCTCTCCCTCCCTCCCTCCCTCCCTCCCTCCCTCCCTCCCTCTCTCTCTCTCTCTCTCTCTCACATATGACAATATAACACACACACACACACACACACACACACACACACACACACACACACACACACACACACACATATATATATATATATATATATATATATATATATATATATATATATATATATATATACATATATATACATATATATACACACATGCATCTGAGTGTGTGTATATGTGTGTCTGTGCATGCTTCCGTTTGTGCTTGCGTTTGTGCTTGTGCAAACATGTACATCCGCCACCCGCATATGACAGAGCGGGGTGCAGCCAAGTGCCGAAGGACTGATTATGTCCCTCACCTTATCACCGGCGATAAAGGTATGACGAAATTCCTAACGAGACCGATAATAAGGAAGTATGTAATTGGACCTCTAATGATCTGAAATTATCTTTCCTCGCGCCACGACGGGGGTCCTTCCCAGCGGCGTAGGATTCGTCACAGCCTCCTATTAAACGTCACAGGGAGAGGCGTTCCAGGGACCTCCTGAGGGCTTCCTCCTGAGGGGGGTCGGTCCTGAAGTCCTTCAAATTCTCTCTCTTCTATTGTTGCCTTGGATAACCAGTGGCTAAGGATCCGAGGTGGAGGAGGGGGAGGGTTCGAAGGGAATGGAGAGAGAGGGAGTCGGGATGGAGAGAGAGGGAGGAGATGTAGTAGGGAGAGGGAGGGAGGAGGAGGAGGGAGGGGGGGAGGGAAGGAGGGATGTATCGGGACCCGTAAAGTCGAACCGGGATGGATTACGGTACTGGAACGGGGTGGAGGTGGGAAGATGGAGGGGGTGGAGGTGGGAAGATGGAGGGGGATGGGGGGAAGGAGAGGGAGAGAGAGAAAGAGAGACTGACCGTGGGATAGGCTTGGGTGGGTGGGGAGGGGGTGGGGGTCCTCTATTCCTCCCCTCCACTACTGTCTCTATCTCATAGGTCCTCAGCCGACCTAAAGGACGTCTGGAACTCCTGTGTGACCTTCGTTGTCACTAAGGTCTCTCTCGTTTGTTTAGAAAGAAAGGTCAGAAGAAGTCACACTCAAGTAAATAACGGGAATAGTTCATATTTTACTCTATTCGTTTATTATTTCTTAAAGGAATATGGAATAGCACGGATAGGGGTAAAAAACACCTTTTTTCCAGTAGATCTCAATCTCATGGGAAATATGGCGCTTTTATGTTCATATATTCTGTACATTGATACAGATCCAGGCTTCGAAATTAAAGATTCGATTTTTTTTTCACTCATCATTGGAAGGAAAAAATGGAGATAAAAGAACTGTTTGAAGTGAAAAGATTCTTTGAAGACAATAGCAGTTCGTTAAGATGGTCGGACGTGATTTTGTGCGCGGTGTTGTCCCCTTTCAGAGAGATTTCCTGTCTGTCCTGTCTCTCCTGTCTGTCCTGTCTGTCTGTCTCTTGGTGTCTGTTTGTTGATGCTGTTTGTGTCGAAATTGCTGTCTGTTTGTTGATGCCTTTTGTAATAACTGGTTCTCGTTTTTTCTCTTTTCTTTCTGTCTGCATTTTCATATAAATAAGGATAATAATAAGTTTCATATAAATGATAATAATAATGATGATAATAATGATGATAATAAAATAATGATAATAATAATAATAAAAATAGATAATAAGTTCTCTTAATAGATATCTTTATGTTATGTCTCGTTTGCGTGTCAGATTTTATTTTCTTCATTTTTTCCTGCTTTTCAATTCATAACAAAAGAAACAGCTTTTTGGTCTGAGTCAAAATTATGTTTTTTTCCTCTCAGACTGTCTGGCTTTACCTCCACCCCCTTCCCCCCTTCCCCCCTCCCCGCTCTCCTCTTTGCATGACCAAGACCTTGTAAGGAAATGTAGTCTAGACGTCTCGAGACTTTCTCAAGGTGTTGTTGAAGGAGAGGATCGCCCGAGGGACTTGCCCCCCCTGCCTCCCCCTGCCTCCCCCCCTGCCCCCTTCCCCATTCTCCTATCTCCTTGGCCTCTCTCTCTCTCTCTCCTCCTTTCCCTACCCTTCTTCCTCCATTGCCCTTTGCCCTTGGCTCCCTACCCTTCGTCCATGTCCTCTCCTCTCCTCTCCTCCCCGTTCCTTATCCTTCCTCCCCGATTCCCTATCCTTTACTTCCCATTCCCTCTCCTCCCTCCCCTATTCCCTCTCCTCCCCTCCGATTCCCTCTCCTCCACTCCCCGTTCCCTCTCCTCCCCTCCCCTATTCCCTCTCCTCCCTCCCCCAGGCCTTCTCCCCCCCCTACCCCCCTACCCCCCCACACACACACACTTCTTGGCCCATTGGGATCATAAGACATTCCAAGAAGTGTGTGGAGATCTTCTGAAGATTGTCTGTGAGGCGTCCTTCGTGCCTGAGGACGTCTTAGAGTGGATAGCTGGTCCTTTGGGCGTGGGAGGGAGTGGGAGAGGGTGGGCGTAGAGGTGGAGTGAGAGAGGGTGGCGGATCATCACGGTGGGGGAGGGTGTCGGAATCTTGCTAATTTTTTTTCTTCTTCTTTTTGAAATGGACACTTTCTTTGTAACCATGAAGGGAATTACTTATAATTCTGATGTGATTTTTCTGTTTTTATGTTTTGTATTTTGATATAATTGTCTCAATTTAATTAAATTTAATTTATCTATTTTATCTTATAAACAAAATAAAATATGATTAATTAATTACTTCAATCAATTTTAATCAAATAAATGTAATTCTATTTCATTTTCCTATGATTTTTTTTTCTTCTTTTTACCTACTTCTTCTCTCTCTCCGCTGCCATGTTCACCACTATTGCCTCTTCCTCTTCATCGTCCTCTTCCTCCTCCCTCTCCATTTTCTTCTACATTTTTTTTACTTTCTCTTTTTCTTCTCCTTCCCTATCCCTTTATCCTTGTTCTGAGCTTTCTCTGTGTCATTCTCATTCTTGTTGCCATTGTTGTCGTTCTACCCCACTTCGTCCTCCTCCTTCTTCTCCTGTTTCTTCCCCTTCTTCTTCTTCTCCTCCTTCTCCTCCTCCTCCTCCTCTTCTTCTTCTTCTTTTTCTTCTTCTTCTTCTTCCTCCTCCTCCTCCTCCTCCTCCTCTTCCTCCTCCTCTTCCTCCTCCTCCTCCCCCTCCTCTTCCTCTTCCTCCTCCTTCCCCTCCTCCTCCTCCCACTCCTCTTCCTCCTGCTCCTCCATGAGGTTAAAAACCTTTAGAGGTTACAAAGCGAAGCTATAAACCATATTTTTAGAGAATGACAGACAGAGAGAGAGAGAGAGAGAGAGAGAGAGAGAGAGAGAGAGAGAGAGAGAGAGAGAGAGAGAGAGAGAGAGAGAGAGAGAGAGAGAAGCGACACATCTCTCCCCCGCCCTTTTCCCACGGGCGGAGAAGTGAGGTTTGCGTAGCCCGCGAGATCCGAGAGCGGGCGGTTCCGTCGACTAAGGAAGAGAATCCGCGGGTCGAGGGGGGCTCGGTGGGACGTAAATGCTTTTAGAGGGTACTCCGATAATCACGATCACGAACATCTTCCGACGTCGTGTGTGTGCGTTTGTTCGTCCGTATGTGTGTGTGTGTGAGTGTGTGTGTGTGTGTGAGCGCGCGCGCGGGTTTCTGTCCAAGTTCCCGTTTTCTGATCTCGGGACGATGCGATTTCCTTCCGTTTTCTTCTTCGTCTTGGGTTGCTGGTCTATTTTCTGTAGATGCACTACACACACGCACGCTCACACACATAAACACGCACACGCACACGCACACGCACACGCACACGCACACGCACACGCACACGCACACGCACACGCACACGCACACGCACACGCACTCTCTCTCTCTCTCTCTCTCTCTCTCTCTCTCTCTCTCTCTCTCTCTCTCTCTCTCTCTCTCTCTCTCTCTCTCTCTCTCTCTCTCTCTCTATATATATATATATATATATATATATATATATATATATATGTATATGTATATATATATATATATTTATATATATTTATATATATATATACACACACACACACACATACACATATATATACATATGTGCATACCCTATAGTTAGATAGATAGCTACGGATGCAAATATAGATACAAATATACCTAAACCTACATATGAATTTACAAATGCATGTACGTATGCATGCACATATACATATACATTTACATATACATACATATACATATGCATATACATATACATATATATACATTTAAATAGATACATTCTTACATATAGCTATATACAAATAATTACATATACAGATATATATGATTACCTTCACACAGCGATACACATAAATTTACATACATACATACATACATACATTTACATACATACATATATGCTCTTTGAACAGTGACATCATCAATCCTACCCCCCCCCTCCCACCCTCCCTCCCCTCCGTCGCTCCCTCTAACGGCAAACAAACAGGCTGCGATCTGCGTAAAAAAATCCGTTCACGTGAAATCGCCCACTTGATGTATCGGACCACTTGTTTACGTCCCGCAGCCTCATTGGAAGAGAGAGAGAGAGAAAAGAAAAAAAATGGCGACCGGATGGTTTGCCTATTGTCTGGACGCCGTAGCGAGCTGAGGTCGTTCCCAGTCCGGACGTCCGGGTTTCGTCACCGGTGCGATCCCCCGCGTTAATTCCTGGCCGCGGATCAGTCTGTTTTGTCGGAGTAATTGATGGTGGGGTCTCTCGTCTGCCAGGCACTCGTGACCCGGCGGTGCCATGAGGGAGGCTGAGGGAAAGGGTGAGGGAAAGGGTGAGAGTGAGGGATGTGGAGAGGGAGGGAATGGAACGAAGAAAAAAAAAGGATGGAAGAAGGAAGGGAGGATGGAGAGATTAAGGAAGAAGAGAGAGAGAGAGAGAGAGAGAGAGAGAGAGAGAGAGAGAGAGAGAGAGGTGGAGTGGTATATTTCCGTTCTAGGGAGGAAAGAGATTAATGGTACGAGGAAGGAGTGCCGGCAGTGACACGGTGACAATACACCAATCGCATTGTTTTGTGGTATTTAGGTTATAGATCTTCAGCTTCAGGGTGCACTTTAAACATGTATTTCTTTGACTCTCTCTCTTTCTCTCTCTCTCTCTCTCTCTCTCTCTCTCTCTCTCTCTCTCTCTCTCTCTCTCTCTCTCTCTCTCTCTCTCTCTCTCTCTCTCTCTCTCTGTTTCTTTCCCTCCTTCGCTCCCCATCCCCCTTCTCCTCTCTTTCTCCTATCTCTACCTTTTTCGAGTCAGCCGAAACTCGTATCAGGAAAGCAGTTTAACGTAATTTTTATTTACTTATTTATTTATTTATTTATTAGTCTCAATCTGACTCAGAGAAACAGAAACTGGATAGATTTATTTCAAAAGTAAAAGTGTTCAATTGACTATTATGTCTTGAACACGTTTTTTTTTTTTTTTTTTAACCTAAACTAATGTAAAGTTACATGGCGTGTGGTCTTTATGGCGATGGGTCTTTCGGTGTAATTAAACTTCAGCCATCCGGAAATTATGTGCCTTGTTATCGTGGGCGCAGTGGACATGAGGCCAATTTTAGCGCCTCTTTGTTTGTCTTTCGAGAGATTTTCCCACGCTCGACGTGTCGATCTGTGTAATGTCTGTACTTACTTACTTACTCAACTTACTTATTCTCTCACTCACTTACTCACTTACTTACTCACTCACTCACTCACTCACTCACTCACTCACTCGCTCACTCACTCGCTCACTCACTCGCTCACTCTCTCTCTCTCTCTCTCTCTCTCTCTCTCTCTCTCTCTCTCTCTCTCTCTCTCTCTCTCTCTCTCTCTCTCTCTCTCTCTCTCTCTCTCTCTCTCTCTCTCTCTCTCTCTCTCTCTCTCTCTCTCTCACACACACACACACACTCACACACAAACATCCACTTCAACTCTCTGGAACTTCAACATCAGTGACGTCATTTGAGAAACGAGAATCGAAGTTTTACGAATGCTTAGAAAGCGTCGTTGAAAAAAGGTATTCTGAGTAGTTAGTTTTTGATCTGGGGAGGTTGGGGGGTGGAGGCAGGGCGGGGAGGGGGGTAGATTTTGATGACATCAGGGAACGCGTGTTGATTTTCTTTCTTTTTGCAATGATCAGAAGTGATTCGCACGATAAAATATAAGAGATATTGCAAGCGTTCATCATGTTACTTCCGGCAATGCCCTTGGATTGTCTTCAAGGTTCCAGTCCACCTCTTGTCATTCAGCATTATTCGAATATCATTTTTTTTAAACTATCATAAATTCCTTCAAGCATGGCTCTTCTTCCACCCACACGTAGCGAGTGACAAGTGAAAGACCTCATCACCATATTGTCTCTCAGAGGAACGGGATTTTTTCGACAGCTGAACGTAAGTCAGATGAATGTAAGTCAGACACCTGAACACAAGGTAGCTAGACGTAAGGGAGGAAGCTGAATGTAAGGCAATTGAACGTACGATAGCTGAACGTGTCGTCTGAACGCAGGGCAACTAAAGGTCTTAAAGATACCTTAACGCAAGACAGCCTGATGTACGGCAACAGAACGTGAGGAAGCTGAACGTAAGGCAACTAAACGTAAGAGACCTGAACGTCTGCAAGCTAAACGTAAGAGACCTGAACGTCTGCAAGCTAAACGTAAGAGACCTGAACGTCTGCAAGCTAAACGTAAGAGACCTGAACGTCTGCAAGCTAAACGTAAGAGACCTGAACGTCTGCAAGCTAAACGTAAAGCACCTAAACGTAAGGACGCTGAACGTAAAACAGCTGAACGTAAGACCTCTAGCCAAAAGACAGCTAAAAAAGGAATTTTCATCCCCAGTCATGCACGTTCATTCTCGTGTCGTTTGAATTCGAGTCCCGGTGATTACTTTCTAGTAAGGAACTGTTCTCTCTTTTTTTCTTATTTTACGGAAATAAGGAGTGTTTTTTTTCGACTGTTTATGCTCATTTCTTGTAAGATGGGGAGCGAGTGCAAGAATTATATTTAAAGTGATATCGACAATGAGGAAAAGAAGGGTAGAGAAAAATGATATGTCAATGGAATAGATGTTATTCATGATAATAAAAGGTATAATCATAACAATTGCAATGATAACGATATATTTTATCATTATGATAACAATATTGGTGATAATAAAATAATGATAGTAACACCAATAATAATTATGATTATGGAGATAACAATAACGTTAACAATTGTGATAATAAGAATATGATAAAAATAATCACGTAATTATCATTTTTTTAATCAGTAAAAGTAAATCAATACTACCACTCATAAAAAAGTGCTGACAATAATGATAATGATGATAATGATAATGAGGCATCAACTAAGCCAACGTTCAAAAGAAAGAAGCAAACTTTAAGAAAACTCTAATTACACTAATGTCTTGTTTCTTCCCTTTTGTTGTTGAATAAGTCTTTTTTATTCTAATTAATTTTACTGATTAAAAGTAGGTCCGTGGTGCATATAGAACTTGATGCGATGGATTAAAATGACTATATAATGATAATGACTATAACAACAACGATAGTGATGACGGCGTTAATTAAAACCATCATCATCATCATTCTCATCATCATCATCGCCATCATCATCATCATCACCCTCCTTAGAAGGACCTTTGATGGTGGAGTAGTGTCTGTCGTTATCTGTCTCTGCTTTACTGTCTGTCTGTCTCAATCTGTCTAGCTGTCTAGTTGGGTCTCTGTCTCTCTCTCTATCACATTTTCTTTCCTTTTTCTGTTTTATTAAACTTTCGAGAGAGTCGAGAGAGAGATAGAGATAGAGAGAGAGAGAGAGAGAGAGAGAGAGAGAGAGAGAGAGAGAGAGAGAGAGAGAGAGATTGATTGATTGATTGATTGAGTGATTGTCCTTTTCTTTTCCCTTCTTAATTTCTTGTTCTTCCTTTTTCCCCTCCTCCCTCAACCAATCACCCATCACCGTCTTTCATTTTTCTTCATTATGTTTTCTTTCCCTGTTTACTTTCTCTTTCTTTTCCTTGGCACCCCCATTCGACCTCTTCCACTTTATCTGTTACGTAAGATACAATATTTAAATATTGTGTGTAATCAAAGAACGAAGTTATTAGTGCAGGTCACTGCCATTTTCTCTCAGAATGTTTTAGTCTACCATACACCCTCAGCAAAGAAAACCGTTGTCTTTCGTTTTCTTTTTCAAACTTTTAGGGTAAACTATAATGCGGTTAGCAGGTGCAGCAAATGCCAGGAAATCTGGGACAAGGACGTACAATTTATAACTGTCCGACAACCGGATGTCTGTAAAGCGAAAGTATGATATAAATTACTTGAATTTTCTATCCTTATGTGCAACACGAAATGACTAATATCCTCGTCTCCCAAATAGGAAAATGTGCATCCACACTCAGTTGCACTTGCAGACTGAAACGCCATATTCGCACCTCATTTGCGTGGTCTCGCAAAATAGGTTAGCAAATGGAACCAGAACTGCTCTCTTTTTTAGGATATGAATAATGGATTGGAATATCCATATTATTATTGTTATGATTATTAGTATTATTATTATCATTGTTATTGTTTGTTGTGGTTATTATTGCTATTGTTATTGTTAATGTTGTTATCATTGTAATGATTTACGTTATTGTTTTATTATTGTTATTTCTATCGTTGTTACGATTATAAACATTATTATTACTATTATTATTATCATTATTATCATTATGTTGTTATTTCTAACCCTAAAGTTAATAAACTCATACATTTTAATAAACTCACTTATGCATTTTATTGTTTCTACATACAGCGAAACTGTAAAACGTACATGCTAAGATTGCGCATTTGCATGTGTGTCTAGTTCTTCCACGCAATTGCAAATGTGTACATGCTATCCAATCTAGCTTTTGGAATACATTTGGGCTCACTAAAGCAACTGACTCAGAATGCAAGTTTGAGAAAAAAAAATCAAGAAAAACCAAAATAATATTGAATTTGAAATATTTATGAGGACTTCAATTTAAATTTCATAGATAGGTATGGAGTAAATATTTATTCCGGATAGATAACATTGAGTAATTTTCTTCGTCTGGTTATTCTTCATATTATTATTATTATTACTGTTATTATCATATCATTATCATTGTTATTATTATAATGTTATCAACATTATTATTACTCTTACAATTGTTGTTGTTTTTATGATTATTGTTATTTATTATTCTAGTTATCATTATTGTTGTTTTTATATATATTAGTAGTAGTAGTAGTAGTAATTTTGCCATTATTATCATTATTACCGATATTATTATTGTCATTATTATAGATTGCGTTTGTTATTATTGTAATTGTTATTATTATCATTATCATTACTGACATGATTACTGATTCTATTACTATTGTTATTATATTTATAATCATTATAATCGTTATATGACATTGATATTTTTATTATTTGTTATGATTATCATTATCATATGATTGCTATTATGATTATTATTGTTGTGATATGGCTGTTGTTGTCAGCTGATGTGTCAAAGCCCAAATGAAAGAAAAGGTATTTGTGTTCAGAGAAAAAAGCGTATATGTGTGTTTGTGTGTGTGTGTGTGTGTGTGTGTGGATGATGTACACACGCATGTATATCACACAACACTAAAATCTCCCAATGGTATCAAAATATTTTCCTTCCTTAACCAAAACATTTGGTGATTTTCATGATAGATTTACCAACATACTTACTTAATAATCTACTTGCGTATGTGTGCGTTTGATAACAATGGGGCTGGCGCGACCCTGGCAACACTGTGAGATAACCTAGTTGGCAAGAACATCATGTCTGGGACGATCACGTGACCCCCTCACGCCCCCCTCCCCTTCCCCCTCCCTGTGCCTTTG
>BOPN01000793.1:345052-347552 GCA_017312705.2 Penaeus japonicus
GAGAGAGGCAGACAGATAGAGACAGAGAGAGACAGATAGACAGACACAGAAAAAGAGCCCGACAGACCGACAAGCAGTCAGACAGATAGACGGAGACAGACACAAAGAGAGAGAGAGTGAGAGAGAGAGAGAGAGAGAGAGAGAGAGAGAGAGAGAGAGAGAGAGAGAGAGAGAGAGAGAGAGCGAAAGAATCCCGACCCGAGTACTACCGAAGCCAAGGGTCAATCTCCTCACACACGTTACAGGTGCCACGTTCCTCCGCCTCTCGCTGGCATTCCCCTTCATTTGGCACTCTGCTTTATCTCTCCCGTCGCTCTCTATACGTGACTTAGTGCCTGTAAGGGAATGAAGGAAGAGCGAAGAGCGAGAGGAGATAGAGGGCGCATGATCGATTTTCCGGTTAGTTAATAAGGTGTGTGTGTTTTATCACGCTGTTATTTCGACTGTCATTTCGTATATGGACAAACATGTAGCTGTTATTTTTGTTCATAATTAACATTTTAGATATTGAACTTCAGGGATGTTAACATAAAAGTCTGGAGAGTAGATGTTATTATTGACAATGCGTTTGCATTTCTGTATGATTGCCGTTTAAGATCATGTCAGATTTTCACATCTTGTAAATTGCTGTATTTTTTAAAATATTTGTATCATGGTAATGTATGTGTATATATATATATATATATATATATATATATATATATATATATATATATATATATATATATATATATATATATATATATATATATATATATATGTATGTATATATATTCATACATACATATACATATATATATATATATATATATATATATATATATATATATATATATATATATATATATGTGTGTATGTATATATATATATATATATATATATATATATATATATATATATATATATACTTACATATATATAGACACATGACTAACCTGCACCGACCGTTGAATATATTAGTACAAAATATGTTGCACATAGCTTAGCTGTCACAGTTTCAAATAACGTTCCCACTATCTGAATTCCACATAAGATTGTATCAGCATGCCAAATCGGTCTCGTTTCGTCACACGGCACATATTTCGTTCGCTAAGCATTAGTTAACCTGGCGTTCTTGACTATAATAAAATTCATATTAACTTTAAGAATAGTCCTTACTATTCTTGTTATCATTTAACGGTCAGCAACTTCAAAATAACCTCGACAGAATTTCACGAATGGTAATCCGACTCGTAAAAATAGAATTTAAAATTACACGCGAGTCCACCCATAAATACATAGAAAATGGGAGATCGTTGTTAGACAAGGAAATAAGCATAGAAAACGGGATGAGGAACCTGGCTGATCCGTATGGAAGGACCACCTGTTGTCATGTTGTGGCTAGTTAGACTCAGATCTTGACCCCTGTGAAGTGAGGTCACGCCCTCTCTCGCTCCTCCTTACCCCCTGGGGTGTGACTTCTTCTTTGCGGAGGTTCTGTTTAAATGTTTTTCCCCGTAACAAAATATACCTACGTGACTCCTGATGTAGGATTATCTTTATTTCTCTCTCTCACAAATATATATACATATACATACATAGAGAGAGAGATATGCACTCTCTAGTATATATACATAAAGATATAAATAAATATATATATACATATATGTATATATATATATATATAGAGAGAGAGAGAGGGGGGGGGGGGAGGTTTGTAGTGTTTATGCATAGTTATATACATGTATGGAAATATTTGTGAGGTATTATGTGATGATTTGGCTGATATGAACTTTTAAACAACAATTTAAGTACAAAGTGTGATATAATGATTTTACACTGAAACCTACGAGCCCATAAGAGAAAACAATAAACAATTTAAAACTGGTCGGCTGGCCTGCTTGTCACGCCGCAACACAGGCGTCAGCGTTGCGCTAATCACGTCACAACAACCAATTAAACAATTATCTACGATCGAAAATAAAGGTCAAGCATCTCCGTTGTGTTAGAAAACTTATCTATCATTAGACCTCAAGTGGAATAAGCTCCATTCTAATCTGTCAAATTAGCTAACTATACGAAAAGAAATCCGAGGTAAATCCCCGAGTAATAAATTCACACTTCGGGTACAAACTAGAGGAATGCGGGAAAGATGTACCCGAGATCGGGTCAGAGGTCAGGATTCGGGAGTCCCGGGAGGGGAGGGAGAAGGAATGTGGCCTGGAATGACCTCATGGGAAGGAAGAAAGGACCAGAACAAGCCAGTCTGTGTGGACAGGTGGTGGAAGACAGGTTAGCTCTTCTGCGGTGGCTTACTCATCCTTGTCTTGTGAGGGCGTGTGGGTTACGATTTGTGAGGCATGTGTTGGGAAGGCTTCGGGTGTGTTTTTTAACCTCATTGTGCGTTCAGGAAGTGCTGGAAAAAGGAGATAAATTCCGTGGAACGTTGGTGAAATATTCGTGTGTTTGAAAATCACGTTATGTTTCGCGAATGGTTTGGAGTGACCATCATACACCTTTT
>BOPN01000793.1:355052-357552 GCA_017312705.2 Penaeus japonicus
AGTTTGATACGCGATGTACTTGCATTTTCAGATGTGTGTTTTTACGGAGTTTCATTTGCGTTTTTAAATTATCGTTTAGGATTGTTACATTTTGAAGTTTCACATAATTTTGATCACTTATTCGTATCCCACTCGACTGCTTGGTTTTCTTTCCGTAAAGTTTACCAATCATTATTACAGTTGAACGCCAGTAGTAAAAGTTTACCCAAATGTAACAAAGAAAAAATCCGTCGTAAGCAAAAGTAGCTTCCAAAATGTAGAGAAAAGTGCCAGTAAGAAAAGTAACCCATACAAAAAAGAAAAAAAAAGAAAAAAAAAAGAAAACACGCCACTAAATAAAACCTTTTTTCTCCCCCCACCCCCTGGCTCCCCCACCCTCAATCCTCACCCCCGCCCTCATCCCCACCCTCACCCCCACCCTCACCCCCACCCTTACCCCCACCCTCACCCTTACCCCCACCCTCACCCTTACCCCCACCCTCACCCCACCCCAACCCTCACCCTCACCCTCACCCCACCCTCACCCCTTCCCTCACCCCCACCCTCACCCCCACCCCCACCCTCACTCCCACCCTCACCCCACCCCAACCCCCACCCTCACCCTCACCCTCACCCCCACCCCCACCCCCACCCTCACCCTCACCCCCACCCTCACCCTCACCCTCACCCTCACCCTCACCCCCACCCTCACCCCCACCCTCGCCCCCACAGAGTAAATTCCGCAAGATGGTCGAGGACAACAAGCAGCTAGCCTCCAGGATCGACGGCGACCTCCAGACGGCGCACCAGGAGGTCAACTTGCTGCGACAGGAGCTTGCCGACACCAACAGGAGAATCACGCAATTGCAAGCCCACAACCACAACCACGATGACACTAACCTAAGGGGCGACGAAGGCAGCGGCTCCGACACCACCGCTAACCTCAATGGCTCCAATAAATGTGAGTACGAGATGGGGTTCGCTTTTCTTTTTTTTTCTTTTTTTTTATCGCTTTTGCTTTTGTTTACATCCGTGAGTTTCTCTTATTTTTTCATTTTCTTACATGTTTCTTCTTCATATTCTTATTATTATATGAATTTTCACTTGGTGTACTTTTTTTCTAATTAAGTTTTTCTTTTTCTTCTATGTTTTTTTTCCCCTTTCGTGTCTTTCTATATATATTTTTCTTTTTTTTCTAGTCGCTTTCTGTCATTTATATATATTATTTGTTTTAGTTATTTTTTCTCTCCTCTACAACTCCAATAAATGTAAATACGAGACGTGATTTTCCCTCCATGTCTTTCTATTCTTATTTTAGTTTTTGTTTCTCTTCATTTTCCTCTATTTGTATATGCATTTTCTTCTATTTATTCTTTGGTCCCCCAACGTGAGAACGCAGCATACCTTTTTCCTTCGTGTTTTTTTTTCTTTTCTTTTTACTTCCCTCTCTGTCTTTCTTCTTATTATTTTTTCTTTCCTTTCACTCTCCGCAACTTGTGTGTACTTTTTTCCCCCTCTCTGTCACTTTTTTTTATTTCGAGTTTTCACTATGCCATAACTTTCTTCCATTTATACATTTACAACATTCATTTTTTTCCTTCTATGTATTTTCTCTACTTAACTTTCATACTTCCCATCCCATGTATACTTTCCTTGAGAGTGGTTGAAATACCAGGAAAATCGACAGGTTTTTCGTCACGCGGTACCGCTGGTATGCTGTGGTTTCCCCCGTTGGTCATTCGAGCTGGTTTGGTAGGCTGGCTGGGCGGTGGGTGGGGGAGGCCTAGGGGGAGGGGGGGGGGAGGGCGTGATACTTTATTTTGGGGGGAGGTCTGTAGGATACTGTGGTTATTGAGAGCCTACTATTTCTCTCTGTCTGTCTGACTTTCTCCCTCTCTCTTTCTCTCTCTCTCTCTCTCTCTCTCTCTCTCTCTCTCTCTCTCTCTCTCTCTCTCTCTCTCTCTCTCTCTCTCTCTCTCTCTCTCTCTCTCTCTCTCTCTCTCTCTCTCTCTCTCTCTCTCTCTCTCTGTCTCTCTCTGTCTCTCTCTGTCTCTCTCTCTCTCTGTCTCTCTCTCTCTCTGTTTTTCTCCCTTTCTGTCTTTCTCCCGCTCTCTCTCCCTCTATCTATTTATCTATCTATCTATCTCTTCATCTCTTCTTCCCTCCCTCCCTCCCTCCCTCCCTCCCTCCCTCCCTCCCTCCCTCCCTCCCTCCAAATCACCCCACATCCCTCCCTCTGCCTCCGAGCCTCCATCCTGTGACACTTTCCCACTAGCGCTCGGCTGGGTAACAGGGTACCTGGAAGGGCGACTGGGCGGGGGCCTAGTAAAGCACGAGCGGCTGTATTCACGCCCACCCGACGCCCCAAGTAAGGAAACCTGGTTGAGCAAGTAGCTGGCATGGGCGGGGGGAGGAAGGTGGGGTGGGGGTAGGGGTGGGGGAGGAGTCAAGGGGTTGAGATTAGAATTGCGGGGGGGGGGTGTTGAGGTTCGGGATGGTGACGGGAGGGGGGGGGGATAGG
>BOPN01000793.1:362552-375052 GCA_017312705.2 Penaeus japonicus
CTCGGCAGAGGCCGGCGCTACCCTGCCATGGCCACACGCAGGGGGGCAGGGGGAACGCGTGCCTCTGACAGTGAAGAGGACGAAGAGGAATTCGAAGACTCCGAAGAAGGAAACGAAAGAGAGGAAGACGAGGAGATTAGGCGTTGTGTAAAAGCAATTGCGAAGGAGGACGAGGACGAAGACGAGGAAGGGGACATTGACGGCGACGGCGCCTCAAGTTCTCCATCGGACTCGAGCGACTTCGAGGATTCAGAGGGCGTCGATACGGAGATCGAAAACAACACCGTGAGCGAGAATAGCGACGGCAGCAAGAAGGGCATTGGGGACTCCGCCCCCGCCTCTACTACGTCTTCCACCTCCTCCTCCAGTTCCTCCCCCTCCTCGCAAACGCCCAGCACACCCACCTCGGCTACCTACACTATATCTACACACACGTCCTCCACACCCATTTCTAGTTCGTTCACCAGCCCTCCTTCCACCTCCACTTCTGGTTCCACCAACCTCTCCTCCTCCTCTGCCTCGGGCTCCACCGACTCCACCTCCAGCTCCGCCAGCAGCGGAAGCGAAGAACACAGTGCCGACGAGGAGGGGCGCGAGGGTCACGAGAGCCCCGAGTCCCTCGAGGGCGATGAAAATGGCAAAGCGGAAAGCGAAGAAAACAAAGACAGTGATAGTAACAGTGACAAAGACAAAGAGAGAAAAACGGATGATAAGGTGCTTCAGCACGAACACTGTGACAGTGACGGTGACCATGAAGACGTCGAAACTGAAAGGACACCCAAGGACGCGTCCCAGACCAGTGAGAAGGAGGAAGCGCAGGATGAGCGGGACCCTGAAGGGGGAGGGACCTGCGGGGCCAGCGAGACTGACCCCCAAATCGAAAACCCGAAGGAGGCGAAAACTAGCGTCAACATCGCGATCGTAGCGGCGTCCAGGGTGCGTAAGAAGAACCAGACTAGAAAGGAATGCTTGCAAGCGGACGTCAGAGGGAAGATCAGGAATCTAGAGGAACACAAGTTCGAAACGAGTAGGACGACTTGCGGGACGGCCCAGGAGGACACGGAATCCACGGGGGTCGAACAGCTGAATGGTTTAACGAATGAGACACGGAAGAACGGTGATAACGACGGGGTGGGAAGGAATCAGAGACGGCAGAGAGGAAGAGGCGATAACAGGGAAGTAGAGGACAAAGAAGATGAATCTGGAAATGAGATGGACGCTGATGGCAAAGTGCCCGAAAAAGATGAGGGCGCAGAAGAAAAGACGGAAATGGATACCACAAATAAAGATGAAGGCGAAGCCATTATCGATGAAAATGCAAAGAATAATAAACTTGAAGAAGCAAATGAAGAGAATAAGGCAGAAAATGACACCGTTAAAGAATCCGTTTCCGAAAGCGCGGGCGAAGATAAGAAGAAGGAGACAGGTGGCAGGAAGGGAGCAGCCTGTAGAAGGGCCGACTCGAGGAGAGGAAGAGGAAGAGGAAAGCTGGATAAAGGACGGAGTCAGTGGCTCGTCTCCACGGAACGAGCGGAGAAGGGAGGAAGCCGAGAGTACGACAGAAGGATGGAAGTAACGACAAGCGAAAATAGCTGTGGCGAGGAAGAGGAGGCGGCGAGGTGCGGAAAAAACGAGAGGTGTGGTCAAGAGTCGCGTGCGGGGAGGACGGAGACTCCCCCAGCAGGCGAGGAGAGCCAGGCTGACGGGGGGGACGAGGGATGCGCTACACCAGACGGCGGAGAGGCGCGGCGGGAGGCGGAGGGTAATGAGAGACGGGGGGAACGACCGCAGGACGAACACTCCGATAACGACGAAGACATCAGCGCCGAAGAAGCGAGATCAAGAGACGAGACCGAGGCAGGGGAAAGAGATAGCGACAGCCGCCCCACCAGAAGGACCTACGACAGACTGAACGCGAGGGCAAGGAGCTTTCTGGAGAAGAGGCGAGGAGAGAGGAACGCCGCCGCCGCCGCTGCCTCCGCCTCCGCCTCCGCCTCCTTCGCCTACGAGACGAACGGCGCTGACAGAGAGTACGTGTCCCGCCGTTCCACGAGGTCGATGCAGTTCTCCGACATCGCCAAGAAGATCATGAAGGAGGTGCAGGAGAGCAGGAGCGAGTACAGGAAACCGCAAGTCAAGCCCAGATCCTTCAGGAAGCACTGGGAGGAGAAGACGGACGGGGCTTCCCACGTCACGCACACCATCGAGGAGACTACGTCGAGGATCCTGGAGGTGTCCTCGGGATCCCGGAGCTCGTCGCTAACGAGGAAGGAGATCCTGGTGCGGCCCGCCAGCGGGGACTCCGAAACCAGGATATCCGTGAGCTCCTCCCGAGACACTTACGACCCCTTCTACCACGACAGAACGACCCGTAAGTATTCCAAGTTCTCTGACAGTACAAGTAGGTTCACGAGGTCGTCCGAGGTGCCTAGGGACTCCTTGAGATCGAGGGAGGGCAGTTCTGAGACGCTTCTCTCATGCATTAAGGGCGCGAAGCTTCTGAAGGCGAGGGACGACGACTCCGCCCGGGGGAGCACGTCAGAGGGCTCGGGAGATTCCCCCAGGACGACGGAGCGCGTGAGAAAGCTCTCCGTGACCTTCCAGAACAACGCCAAATCAACTCTGCTAACATCGTCGTCGTCGTCGTCCTCGTCAGAAGCTCTCCTCGAGGAACAAGGTGCTGGTGGTCGTTCTATCGCTACATCTTCCTCCGTGACCGGGGGGAACGTGGAACCTGAGCCTGGTGATCCTAAAAGCTCCGTGGCCGCGGTGGAGGAGGAGGAGGAGGAGGAGAAGGAGGAGGGGAGGGGAGAGGTGGCGGTGGGAGGAGGAGGGGAAGGAGGGGGAGGAGGTGGTGGTGGTAGCGGTGGTGGCGGTGGTGGTGGTGTGAGAACGCATCAGTTGTCCGCGGTGACTGGTAGGGATAGGGTGGAGTGCGGACCGTCTTGCAGCGCGTCGGTTGACAGGGAGCGCGGGGGGTTTGACAGTGCAATACGAGAGAGAGTGCGTGACGGTGCGGCTTCGGGATCGGTGAAAAATGTTGGTGTTGAAAATGAAAGAAACGGTGAAAGTGAAAGTGATACGCGAGCGTGTTCCTATGATGATTTAGAGGAAACAAATATCCAGTCTAGCACAGTTTGTGTTGACGAAACACAGGACATCTGCACGTCTCCCAGAGGCGCTGACGTCGTTGAACATTTAGCGGTGACTTCCGGTGACGTCACGAAACCAGTTGATGACGTCACAAACAACAACAATAGAACACGTATTTATTCTAGAAGCAGCTCGGCTTCACTTGGCTCTAGGACACCGTCTCGTGAAACACTGGAAAATGCAGTGAACGAAACTAAAGAAAACGACCAAAGTAAGACAGAAAGTGAGAGGCATTGCGCGGAGGTGAAGGGAGGAGGAGAGGGAAGGAGCGAGTCGCGAGCGCGCCCGAGAGAACAGGATAGACCCATCGGCCGTAGTTCCTCCGAGGATGACGTCGACCAGGATAACCTGGAGGGACCTTGGTCGACGCCCCAGCTAGCCAAGGTCGTGCAGGAGCTGGTCGTGTCGAGGAAGTTCAGCATGACGACGGCGCAGGTGAAGAAGCGGCAGCAGAACCTCGGCCGTCTCGACGTCTCCCAGAAGGACCGCACGGTGATCTTCGACAGCTCAAGGTTTCCTCGCAACGGAAGCGAAAAGGACTGCGAGGCCCGTCAGGAACGAGCGGCGGGGAAGGGCGACGCGCAGGAGGAAGCGAAGGGCGCGCCCAAGTGGTCCGGGAGAGCGCGAAGCAGCGGCCGTAACGGAGTTGCGTGGCAGCAGACGGCGAAGAAGGGGAGGAGGAGAAAGAGTCTTGAAGGAGAGGGAAGCCAGTCGGAGGCGTCGACAGACAGTCATGCCCCTGGCGAAGAGAGCTCCGGCAGTCAGGAAGGGCGCCGGCACTTCACGAAGCACAGCTGCGTCAAAGTTAGCAAGAGCGAGACGAAGAGGAGTAGCGGCGTAGGGCCCAGGGGGAAGTACCTGGCGTGGACGAACGAAAACAACAGAGGGGACTCGAGGGGGTCAGGGGGCAGAGACGAGAACAAGGTCATGCCTTCCCCTCGGATCGAGAGAATGTGCCGCTCGCCTCAACTCCACAAGGGCCGCATATTCAGTAGCCACCGAAGAGAATCCTCGAGTAGTCGCACGTCCCCGAGGCAGTCCCCCGTGGGGTCGCGCTACCAGAGTTCCCCCGGTGCCGTCTCGCCCAGACTGGGCTCTTCGTCGAGAGTCGGGTCGCCCAGACCTGACTCTCCTAGGATAGCCTCGCGCTCGGCTTCTCCTCGGAGGATGTCCCCGCGAGTGTCCCCGAGGATCGGCCTTAGATCTTCACCCACTAAATTCGTGACTTCAAGGACATCACCTATCACCGCTTCCCCCAGAATCGTGAAACCTATCGTGACCTACGGGTGCCAGAGGTCCCCCAGACCAACCTCGACCTTCGATCGTCAAAGAAGTCTAAGCGTAGATAAGACGAGGAACGGCAGGACGTCAGAAATCCTACAGAAATTAAAATCAAACAAGGAAAACGCAAACACGACAAAAGACGGTAGCTCCCCGTCTATTTTGCTCGCCAATTCCATCGAGAAATCAGACTCCAGCAGAAAAGAGGAAAATTTATTAGACGAAGGGAGAGGGGGAGAGAAGGCAGCCGACGAAGAAGGGGAGATAATATCAAAGAAAGATGAAAAGAGTTCACTTTGCAAAGGAGGAGACGAAACACCCGAAGATGGAAGACAGAAGATTTTCCCGAGACCTTGGGAGAAGAAAGTTAAGGGAGAGGAAGAGAAAACACAAGAGGAGAAAGAGAAAACATCTGAAGAAGAGGAGGAAAAAGTAGGAGAGGATGATAATTCTCCCGACGTGCCAGGGAGAAAGGTAAAGCACCCAGGGCGAGCGGTGAGGAAAACCATCAAAGAAGGGAATGGAACTCTGTCGCATGCGAAGGAGAACCAAAGCAATGCAAAGGACAGTGCCACGACACCGAGTGAGGAGACGCCAAGGGATATTGCCACAGGTGGAACTGGAAACAAGAAAGAAAAGGAAAAGACGAAACATACAAAGGAAGATCAGGGAAAAGGGAAGGAGGAGAGAGGCAGTGGAGATGAGGCACTCGAGAAAGACAGAGAAATTGAAGATGTGGAGAAAGACAAAGAAAACAGGAATGAGAAGGTGAAGGACAGGCAAAAAGAGAGAGATAAGACTAATAATAATGAACTGAACGAGGGAGGGGATGATCTCCCGGTGATAGGGACTCCTAAGCCCTTGAAAGCTTTAAGAAGAGAGATGTCGGACTGCCGCCAGCGCCTGGAGTCCTTTGTGGAGAGCCGGGCGATGCAGGAGCAGCGTCAGCAGCGCTATATCCTCATCACTTCCAAGATGAGCGGGAAACTCGACTCGGAAATCATCCAATTTTTCGAATCTCAGCAGCAGAAGCCGCGGGAGATTGTCAGGAACGAGAAGGTGCTGCATGAGCACTTCAAGGCAGGCTCCAAGAGTGACCTCCGGAGGGCGTCGGGTTCGAGCTTCCGAAGTAAGTCGGCAAGCACGGAGGGCGACAAGTCTTCAGAGGACGCGAAGGAAGGTTCTGAAGACGATGGCGCGGCCGAGACGTCGCACGATATCAGCTTCACGAGGGACGTCACGCGCGACGCCTTTCCCTTCCTGGCGAAGTCGGCCAAGGAATCGCTTGAGGAGGAAGGCAATGGGGAAGAACAAGGCAGAAGACATAGCAGAGCGGTTGCTGAGGGAAAGCTGGAAGGACATGAAAAGATGAAAGTTCAGTCTAAAGACAGTGAAGGAGAGAAAGAGGACAATGAGAGGAAAAGTCCCCCCGACGAGGAAAACTCGAGCGGGAGAAACAGCCCCTTGTACGACACAGTTGCAGACGATGAGGGTGAAGCCGTGGAGACTGTGCTGCCCTCTAGCGACGGGATTTGTAATCACGTGAGCATTACCGATCACACCGGATCCAAGAACACAATACCCGATGATGGTAACTTGAGAACGGGCCAAGGTAACGATACCATCGCCGGAGGGAGGGACAAGGAGGAGGAGGAGGAGGAGGAGGACGTGGAGGAGGGAACTGTTGGAGGGAAATTTGATAAAGACATTGCCACGGTGAGTAGAGGAGACACAGGGAAGCGAGAGGAGAGTGTGAATGGAGATGATGATAACGGGGAAGGAGGGAGCGACGAAAACAGAGGCGAACTATTGACTGAGGCCTTGAGTTCGGCGTCGTTGGAGACGGCAGCATTTGAAGAAGAGGAGAGAGCTATTATTGAAGATGAGAAAATTAACGCGGAAACCAGAGTAAATATTCGCGAGGAGACGCTGATTAACAGCATGACTGACAATGTGTTAGTGAACGAAAGCGTGAAGGAAGAATCGGCGAAAGTGAAGAAAGGGATAGTGAAGGAAATCATCATGCAGAAGGAGGAGGAAGCGAGAGGCAAAGGTGGTGGAGAGACCTACAGGATGCAACAGATGCTGCGGCGGGATATCTCGCCTACCGCACCAAAGGGAAAGGACAAGACACCGCCAGATGGCGCAGGGACCAAGGCCGCGCCGCGAAAACCGGATGCCGACGGTCATCCCACAGCATCCCCGGAAGGATCAGCGCCAGACACAGACACAATGACGATGGGCACGGCCGTGGGGGAGAAGGAGGGCATCACTGAGGGATCAAAGGAGGCTGCAGAGGAAGCTTCAAGCTTCTCTGGTCGCGCAGGATCGCCGGTGAAGCCCGCATCCCAAAGAGCCCCTCTTGAATCTGTGGGCGACGCGGCCGAAGGAAATATCGTAAGAGCAGACACGCAGGTCGAGGAAACCATGAGGAGTCCATTGCTCAGGAGGACAGTTCAGAGTAAGGAAACCCGTACCGTTGAGTTTAATTTCGTCAAGGGTAAAGGTTTAGTGAGGGAAGAAAGAGTAGTGTTTAGAGGTGCACGGGACTTGCAGGAAGACGTGTCCGACGATGCCACTATGCATGACAAGCAGAAGGACGCCTCGCCGAAGGACGCCTTGCCGAAGGACGCCTCGCCGAAGGACGCCTTTCCGAAGGACGCCTTTCCGAAGGACGCTTCGCTGAAAGACGTCTCGCCGAAGGACGCCACGTTGAACGATGCCTTGCCGAAGGACGCCTTGCGGAAGGACGCCTCGCCGAAGGACGCCTCGCTCAAAGACTCCTCGCCGAAGGATGCCTCACCGAAGGACGCCACGCTGAAAGATGCCTCGCCGAAGGACGCCACGCTCAAAGACTCCTCGCCGAAGGATGCCTCACCGAAGGACGCCTCGCTGACAGACGCCTCGCCGAAGGACGCCTCGCCGAAGGACGCCTTGCCGAAGGACGCCTTACCGAAGGACGCCTTGCCAAAGGATGCCTTGCCGAAGGACGCCTCGCCGAAGGAAGCCTCGCCGAAGGAAGCCTCGCCAGCAAAAGAAGGACCCAAAGATGAGGCCGAGGGACAAGACGCCGAAGGGCAAAGTGTGGAGGACGAGCCAGACCAAAACGACACGCTGACAGCTGAGGACGAGCGACATGAAGTTGCTGCACACTCTGAAGAAGACGAAAGTAAAGACTGCTCTGAGGGCATCGTAGTGGAAGAGATGGAAACTCCGGATCATGAGGCCGTTGCAGTACCTCACAACGTACCTGCCGCTCCAACACCACCTCTGATCAGAGAGCCAGAGGAGCGAGTACCTGAGCATATGTATGCAAATCTTCCTCCTCCCGGGAGAGTCGTACAGGATGAGCCGAGAGAGGTCACTGTCCCGCCACAGGAGGAAGAAGCCCGAAGAGTGCCTGACCGCACCACGACCACGCGTAGGCTAATGTCAGGTCACAGACGGCTGACCAAGACGATATCTGAAGGGAGTTTTGTCGCCGCAGAGGAGCCCAGCGGGACGGAAAGAGCTCGCCCGCCTTCGATCAGGAGAAGCCGGACCGAGAGTGAATTTCTCACCGACCAGCTGGTGGCCGCGACGACGTCGAGCGCTGAACGCAAGCCCGGCGTGAGCCAGATCTTCACGCGTGGAGTGTCGGGGAAGGTGAGGATGAAGAGCCGGAGTGTTGAGAACATTCGGCTCTCCAGTCTCAGCTGCGTTGAGATCACCAATCCCATCGACAGTGCGCCGCTCCCGAAGAGCAGCTCGGCTTGCCGCATTGTGGGCGTCCTTAAGAAGAAGGACTCGAGAGAGAACGTCCTCGAGCTCATGTCCCCTTCCAAGGCTGACGAGCACGAGGTCGAAGACGAAGCCAAGCCACAGGAGAGCCATGAAGCCACAAAGGAAGAAGGAAAAGAAGAAGAAGATGAGAAGGAGGAGGATCAAGCAGCGAGTGACAATGGGCTTTCTAGCAGTGACATGCCTATGGTAGAATTACCCATAGAGGAAACCACGCTAAAATCCTCCATGGAAAATATTGACACCGCAGTTTTGGAACAGATTCAGACAGAAGTCATTCCGCCAGTAGAAGACGTTCCAGAGGAATTCCTAAGTCCACAGGATATCACTAAAGGTACGAAAATGTCTATAATCAGTAGTGCTCCAGTTGACAGTCACATTTATGAGAACATTCCAGACGTTTTATTCTGCAGAAGCGGAACAGCAGAGGTTCCAACACAGTTTATGGACCATGAGTTAGAACATACCTCCACACCCATAGATCATTCCAGAAAGCTTGTAGCGAAAGTTGTCCACATTTACGAGAACCTTCCTCCTCCGGGGGTCTTGCTTGAAACTTCTTTTGGGGATGTAGGTAATATGGGGGATTTCCTGCCGTTGCAAGATGCATGCGTGTCCAAAGAAAATACCTACGAAGAGTGCGTTGCTAACGAGCAAAGGGATTCGGAGCCCAAATTCATAGAGCTGAAAACAGCCGAATCAAACCTTATCCTTCCGAGGGTCGTGGAGTCCAACACCATCGAACCCAAAGTCGTAGACCAGAAATCCGAGGCCAGGGTGCTGGAGACCCTGGAGCCTCCTGTGACCCCTGTGGTGACAGGGAAGCCCCCGAAGCCTTCCTCTGACGCGTTGTCGGTGCGTCGCCCGACTTACGAGAAAGCCTCGCTCAGGAGGAAGCAACCCGAGTCCGAGAGTCGCGTCGAGAAGCAAAAATCCAACTACATGCGGCAGAAGGGCGTCCGTGTCGGTATCCTGAAGAAGCAGAAATCAGACATAACGGGGGTGAGACTGCAGAAGCTCCACTACTTCGACAGCGAGCTTCCCGGCGAGCGCAGGCGCTCCTACTCCATCGGCGGAGATCCCAGGAAGGGCTCCAAGCACGCCAAGGGAGACGCCGATAGAGAGCAGGCGGCCCACACGTGCGAGAGCGCTCACGATCTCGACTCTTCCGAGGCGTCGCGGCCGGAGATGCGGGACTTGGATAGACGGTGTCATAGTTCCATTAGCGCTAGTAGTAATACTAGTAAGAGTAGCCGCATAGATAGAATCCTTCAAAGTTGTGCACCTTGCATTTCTAGCAACACGAACTCGATGTTAGATCTGTCCGTTAGGTCGGGAGTGCATACGATCGGCGAAGAGTCCGGCGATGAGGACGACGATACGTACAGAGGACGTGAGGGGAGCGAGGCGACGGCTCAGCTAGGGACGCCCACCAGGGGCATCTCGGGCATATTCCTCCGATCCAGCACAAAGAGCAAAGCCGCACACAGGAATCATTCATCTACGTCAGAAGGCACGAGAACGAGTGGGACCTCTGAAGGGCATGGCGTGACTCGTCTTGAAATTGTACAGGATGGAGGTGGAAGAGGAGAATTGACAGGAGGAGGAGGAGGAGGAGGAAGGGTCGGAGAAGGAGAAGTAGAAGGAGAAAGAGAAAGAGGAGAAGTAATAAGAGGAGGAGGGGAAGGGGGAGGAGAAGGAGGGGTGGGAGGCGGCACAGGGGTTGAGGACCTAAATGTTAAGACCTGTCAAAAGGACGAGACTATCACCGACAGTATGCTCTCCGAGATGGATTCAGAAATGACCAAAAGTCAGATGACGATTCCCAGCAGGACGAGTTTGATTTCGAGCCAAGGGACAGAGGAGGTCCGCCTTGCATCGGAGACGAATTCGATTGTAGAGGACGTCGTGGCAAATGGCGAGGCGGAAACGGCGGAGAAATGTAGCCTGCACGCGAGTTTCGACGACGACGGAGGCCCGACGCCCACCCCGGAGCAGATGGGCGTCACGGCCGGGGATACAGACTTCTATAGCGAGTTGCTCGACACCATCCTTAGCGTCGTCGATGCGCAGGAGTCTCGGGATCCCGGGGACGGCGAGAATGCATTTCTCGACCCTGACACGCCCGTCATCTCGAGGGAAGTTACTCGCACAATCAAGGTAGATCAGTTTAATGGCTCCAACGAAAGCTTCAGGTTAAAGGTCGAAGTTATTGAAACGAAGAAGAAGGAGCCCGAGGCCGCCAAATTAGCCAAGGAAATGGCGCCGGAACCCGAGCCGGAACCAGAACCTGAACCAACTCCAACCCCAACCCCTCCAGCCAAGAGGGAGTCGGAGCGCCCCAGCGACTCCGATTCGACAGCCAGCGTCGACTCTGAATTGGCGGAGGTTCGGCGTCGCATCACAGAGAGGTTTCCGCCTGCACCTCGAGACGCATCCCAAGCTAGCCAGGAGTCCATCTTAGCCTCTCCAAGCGCCGTATGCCCCATGCCCAACTGCGCCGCGTGCCGTGCCCAGAGCTTCAATTTCTCACAACCACTCGTATTTACCTTCGATGACCCCGTTTCCACGCCCACGCCCACGCCCGAACCAGCGCGGGCGGCGAGCGTTCCGTACGTGGACCAGGCTGGCGAGGAGGCGCCACATGAGTGCTTCAGCAGGTCAGCCAGCCTCCCGCATGACCCCGAGGGCTACCACGACACGCAGGTCATCCGTCGGCCCGGCCGCCACCAGCACCACCACCGTCGACGTCACCGTCAGTACTGGGGATCCGCCCTCAACGACATAGTGGGCGGGTCAGTTCCTGAGCAGTCGCTCCTTGAGGGGCATCTCCAGGGGGCCTCGCTCCAGGACGAGTCTCTCCTTATAGGGGCGCTTCATAGCAAAATTCTAGAAGAAGCTCGGGACCAAAACGCATTTCTTCAAGCTTCTCAGATCTTCCCGGGACAGAAGGAATCGCCGCAGGAAAAGTCTTCAGAGACCCCAGGTCGGAAGAGATCCCCACCAGAAACCCTGAATTCCCCCCAGAGTGAAGTGAACCCTCCCTCTGAAAAGAGTGCGTCATGCACCTCCGTCCAGGATAGCCCGGCGAAACGTTGCATTCAGCAGCCGATATACGAGAACCAGCCCATTCAGTGGCTGGTCAGAGATGCCAGCCTCGATGATTCAGCCCTCAAGGACGCGTCCATCCAGGAGGTCAAAGTCGAGGACACTTCGTTTCACGACAGCACCAGCCAAGAAACGACCCTCTTAGATATCACCCTGCAAGATGCCACACTCCAGGACTCCACACTCCAAGACTCTACACTCCAGGACACGACACTTCAAGACATCGTCCTGCAAGAAGCCGCCCTACAGCAGGCCGCCGCCCAGAGCAGGCAAGAGACGCACTCCCAGCCAGCCCCGGATGCCCCCCTGCTCGACGGCCCTGTCAAGGACGCCCCAGCGCAGGGGGACCCGATGACGGACTCTGGGGTAGAGGGATGCAGAGGTGAGCCTGAAAGAAGGAGGGAAGGAGGCACTCCCTCCTCCCTCCTCCGCCGACGGTGACTCCTACACCTACACCCACATCCGATCCTTCGTACAGTTAGTATCCGCTTTAACATCATGCGAAACGACTGTTAGATGCAGCGAATCACGAATTAGGAATCCGCTTTGTAAAGAGTCCCGCAACGGGCGAAGTGGGCTTGAGCAGAGCTGACTGGTAGTTTCGGATTAACTCCCCAAATTAGGGTTATTTACTTTCGCCATTGCTTTTTATAGGTTGACATGCTTTAGTGCGCTTGGCTGAACACGTGTTTTAAATTGTATTCTGCCGCTAAGACTTGCATGAATTTGCTTCCTTTGCGTTGAATCGTACAGGCTGTTGCACTTATTGATGTTTACTCCAAAGCTCATACATAGAGAAATGTTCTTTTTATACTGATAGATATATTAGGATGGCGCAGATCACCCACAGAACAAGATGTTGCCAATGCCTGAAAATTAATTCACATGTACATGAACTGTACCCGCAAACATGCAACATCTCGACGAGCGGTCTTGCATACGTAAATAATCTTTATTCCTATGTTTTCATCAGAACGTACTTCCTGGAAACAAAAGCTATCCCCATGTCCTCATTTTCCTCCCGTCACGAGAACGTACTTCCTCATTTCCTCACAAAGAGAGGCAGAGGAGAATCCTAAGGCTGGATTTATGGCGCATAAAAATCTCCGCCGTGTTTAGAGTCGACCTCTGGAACCAGGGCCGACTCGGGTTACCTGTGTTCGATACCTGATCCCCGA
>BOPN01000793.1:387552-403136 GCA_017312705.2 Penaeus japonicus
ACTCCGGCATTCGGAGAGGATTCCCTAGTCAGCGAAATCCACCTGTTCATTGACGATTACAACCCGTCCATCAAAGACAGCCCGGTGCCACACGCGAAGACGCAGCCTGTTCCTTGCGAGAGGTCACAGAGCAATAAGAAATGCTCGGCGGTTCCGAAAGAGACTCGGGCCGAAGGCGTGAGTAAAGTCTCAGAACCTGAGGAAGAAGAACAGTACCAGGAGGCGCTTGAGGTAAACGAAGTGACCGAGAGTTGGGGGCAGCGGCTCGTTCCTCCTCTTTCAGCTGGAAGCCAAAATGGCGTCAGCGCTGGAAAAACAGGTACAAGGGGTTTGGCCGCGAACGAGTCTGGAAATTACTTCATCCATTTTAGTTGTAACCATTTAAGCTTAATTATCTCCGGCTTTAAATACCGTTTGTGGTATTTTGTTTGTGTTGCTTGCAATGAGTAAATGAAAGTGAATTTATGTATACTGTGTATGTGTTGTATATGCGTATATATATATATATATATATATATATATATATATATATATATATATATATATATATATATATATATATATATATATATATATGCATGCACGTGTTTATATATATGTATATATACAATGATATAAACACTAGTATGCATGGGTGTATGTATGTATATAAGATTATTTTCCTTGTTATTAAACCATCAGAACTATACGTAAACGTAGGAAGTATTGTCCGACTTTAATAGATTATTAAAAAAAGAAAGAAAAAAAAAACACGCAGTCATATCTTCTTGGCAATGATCAACCCGCTAATCAGCCTAATCTGTCAGCAATCACTCACCCCAAAACCAGCAACCGAAACTCAACCTAACGGATTCCCCATAACCTTAAACACCGTTGGCCGAAGGATAACATCAACCGAAACCACTTCTCTTGTGCCCCCCCCCCCTTCCCCCTCTCCTCCAACTACCTCCCTCCCCTCGCATCTGCAACCCCCCCCCCCTACCCCCCTCTTTCCAAATGCTCGTCTTTTTCCAATTGTACTCCTACTCCCAGATGCCCCCCTCCTCCCATAATGCCCCCCCACCACCTTCAAATGCTGCTCCTCCAACCGACCCCTCTCCCCCCCCTTCTATATACCCCCTCCATACACCCTTCCCCCTCCACATTACCCCTCCATACTCCCCTCCTCCTCCACATACCCGCCCCTTCCTTCCTTTCCCCTCCACATACCCCCTCCCCCTCCACATACCCCCTCCCCCTCCACATACCCCTCACCCCTCTACATACCCCCTCCCCTCCACATACCCCTCTACAACCCCCCCATACTCCCCTCCCCCTCTACATACCCCCTCCACATACCCCTCACCCCTCCACATACCCCCTCCACAAACCCTTCTCTCACCACCCCACCCCCAAATCCCGCCAGTAAGCCCCGCCTTCTCGCCTCCTGCAGATCACAGCGAGAGCTCGAGCAACCAGCTGGCCGAGGAGATGTCGCAGCTGCGCGTGGACAACGAGAAGCTGCTCACGAGGAACAGGTCACTGCAGCGCGAGGTCGAGGAGCTGCGGAGGGTCAAGACGATCATGGAGGAGGATGTGCAACTCAAGCCACAGATCAACCAGATGACGATGGAACTCACCCACGCGAAGGAAGCGCTCTCGGGTAGGCTTGTCCTTTCTGGTTTATTAGGCCTAGTGTACTTTTTTTATTGTTTGTGGATTTGATTGGGTGTATATATTTTTTTTTTTTTTGTATTTTTTATTTATTTTATTTTATTATTTTTTTTGTTTTGTTTTGTCTTTGGATAGGCCTTTTTTGGTTATTCAGTCTTATGTGTTTGATTATTTTTTCACGTTGATTATTCAATTTGTCTTTGATTATAGGTGTTACCTTTTATTTCATTGTCCAATTTATGTCTGTATTTAGGTCTAATTCATTTTGTCTCTAAGGAAGTCTATTTTTCTTTTTATTTTTGCATCTGGATTAATCCTATTATATTAATGTATATATTCATATTGTTATAATGATACATGTTTTATGATTATTAGTTTTCAAAATCAATATAATATTAAGTATGCTTTTCCATTTATAGTTATTTGTATTTTCTGCATATGACAAGATTTTATTATTATTTTTTTAAATACAAGTTTATTAAAATATGTATATTCATGCATGATCAAAAAATACATTTTAGAGAAATAATCGCTTTCGATCACCCTCGACAAAGATTTGAACCTGAAGCCGACTATTTGGCTGTCATTTATTTCGGAAATCAACGTGGGCTTGGGTTCAATATACTTATTTTCGTATCACTATGACTTCTCTCTAATTCTTTTTCCTCCGTTTTGTAGCTTTAAAGGCGGACAGGAAGCGCTTGAAGGCCGAGAAGTTTGATCTACTGAACCAAATGAAGCAACTTTATGCAACTCTCGAAGACAAGGAAAAGGAACTGAGGGATTTCATCAGAAATTATGAGCAGGTGATTCTTTTTTTTCCTGATGTAAATGCTTAATATACATGCGCACACGCTTATATACACACGTAGGTACATCACACGCACTCGAACACACACACGCTCACCCACGCGAACACATGCTCACCCATACATGCACACGCACACGCACACGCACACGCACACGCACACGCACACGCACAGTCGCACACGCACACGCACAGTCGCACACGCACACACACACACACACACACACACACACACACACACACACACACACACACACACACACTCACTCACTCACTCACTCACTCACTCACTCACTCACTCACTCACTCACTCACTCACTCACTCACTCACTCACTCACTCACTCACTCACTCACTCACTCACTCACCCACCCACCCACTCACCCACCCACTCACCCACTCACCCACCCAAAACCCACCTAGCCACCCAGCCACCCACCCACCCACTCATTGCTCGCACGTGTCCCCAGCGCATGAAGGAGAGCGACGAGTCCCTGCGGCAGCTGGCGGCGGAACGCGACGAGACCGAGCGCGAGAAGTGGAACATCCTGAAGCACGCGCGGGACGAGTCCGAGCGCGTGGTGAAGCTGTCGGCGGAACTCGGGGCCAAGGAGTCCACCATCAGGAAGCTGCAGGAGGAACTCGATGCGGTAATGAGGGAGTACGGGGGGTTGAGGGGATGGGGTGAGGAAGGGGGGAATGGGGAGGGGGAGTGAGGGGAGGGGAAGGGAAGGGGTGGGATGAGGAGGGGAGGGGGAAGGGAGGAAGGGGGGAAGGGGGAAGGGAGGGGAGGGGGAAGGGCAAAGGGATAAGAGGGAAAGGAAGGGAGGAAGGGAGTGTGGGTGAGTGAGTGAGTGGTGTATTTTGATTTCTTTTTGCAAGGCTATCAAGATTCTTTTTTCATGGTTAGGAAATGTTTATTTTTTTAAGGTGTTTGAAAATAGATTCAAATGTGGATTTTTTTTTATTCTCGGAAAACCGATCCGTTTTCGAGAAATATTATTTATTGAGAGTACTGCTGTTGATAGGCCGGTGATGATAGGATTTGCGTGATGATGATAGATAATGACGGTAGTAGGAATTGTACGGTGGATGAGTGGATGAAAAACAGCCTTAGGAATATAACAGACATCCTTCTTTTAGATTATATAAGCATTTACCCCCATGGAGCAGTTCCAGTCATGACGACTGAACTTAAACCAGCTTTCCCCTTTGCAACTGCAGGTCCGCAAACAGCTCATCTCTATGGGTTATCACAGTGATGCCGAGTCTGTCAGGACCAACGGGCTGCCCACGCCCACAGCCTCTACGCCCGCGTGTTCACCCTTGCCCCTCTCCACGCCCACGCCCACACCCAACGGCCGAGGGTCATCTGCTGACTCGGGCGTGAGGTTGTCAAGTGACAGGGATTCCACAGCTAGTCATGAAGGTACGTGAGATGATGATGACCTTTGACCTCAGTGACGTTTCCTTAAGATTTAGGGTTTAAGGATAAAGCCAGTCGTGTTTCCTTGTGATTTGTTAATTAAACTTTTTTTTAGGGTTGTCTTCTCAGTCTGTAGATGGGATTAGTTTTGTCAATATAGAATTAAAAAGGTATTCACGTTTATTAATGGTAACGGGTCTCGATCAATAGTTCTTTTGATTTGTGTGGTGTGCAATGTTTAGCCTATTTTTTTATAGCTTAATATAAATTTACCCAGTAGTTAGGTAGACATAGGAGTGTGTTACCAGTTGCTATATAGTAATAAGCCTATAGTTTGTCGTCTGGTAATAGTCAGAATTTGCTCTCTGATTCATAGTCCAATACACTAATAGAAAGTACACTTCACAAGTAGTTGAAAAAGGACATATCATCATACTTCAGATTAAGCAGTGAAGCACATTTATAAATAGAACTAGATAGATACTGTGTGTTCTACTCTTTAAAACAGTATACTTGCATTCAGTATTGACGCACTATTCAATAACCAATGCATCTCCACTAATTATTAGGCTCTTGACACCAGTAATATATGAAAGTACCATACAGCACTTATGTACACAGAAAAAGTGAAAAATGACCAGAGCTTATGGGACTGCCCATTGTTTGTATTTTTTTTCATGGTGTTAGTAGTGTTGATTCTGCTGTGGATTTGTAATAAGCGAGAAAAATAGAATCAGGTGTAAAATTTTCTTTCATTTCATAATCCCTTTATAGTCAATGGAATTCTGCCCCCCCCCCCCCACAATAAAATATAAATAAAGTAATGATCATGAATAAAAGTTCCCCTAAATTTCCAAAGCATTTAATTAGTTCCTGCAAATACCCTGAGATTAGAATATTAGATTTATCAAAACCTGATCATGATGCATAAGTCTTTAAAAGTGATTTTGAGTAGAAAGTGTGTGAGCTTATCGTATTTAAAGCATTCCAACCTGTTTTCACCCAAGTATAAACACCTTGCCTTACATACCCGCTCTAAAACAACCATACAAATCTGGATATTTTTCCTTTAAAAAAAAAAAAAAGTAATACTAGTCCAGACCATATGGAAGACTCACGCTAGACCTAAACAATGTTTTTCCTCAGACGATGCACCTAACGAGGCTGGCATTATTTTTTTGTCTTGATTTCCCCCCTGCTAACGCAAAGGAACATTTTCCGGGTCCTCTCTAGGCACACCTACCATTACTGTGGAGCGAGGATCTCTGGACTGTGACACGCTATCCATATGCTCCTCTGCTACGGCTGCCTCCCACTACTACTATGCATGTACGTTGCTGCCTTAGAATGTTAGCGGCGGCCTCTCAAGCCCAGGGGTTGGCTATGGCACCTTCAGGGGCTCGTGTGTGGCCCCTCCTGGCTCTGTGGGGATCTCTCTCTGGCTTGATAACTACGTGTGGTTTGAATGAGCCTTTGTTTGTCAACGTTTCGGGTTCTTTGGCTTGTTGTCTTTATGAGTTTGGGGATTATTTTTGGAACGTTGTTTTTTTTATTCTAAAGGGGTGCGGGGTTTTTATTTTGTTTTTCTCTCACTTTATTTATATCTCTTTTAAAAGTTTGATATGTGACTTACAAAGCTCAGTCAAGACCACAGTTAGTTTATAGCTATAGAATGAATCTTGTGAATACATTGCATGCCTTTTTTGTGTTATTAAATTAAACTTAGTTAAACACGTGAGAAATTTAGATCCAAGTAACGCTTTCCAGATATCATCGATATAAAAAATCTTAATTACAGACATTACAATTTATAAAAGTGTTACACTATTTAAGATAGTGTCTTGGCCATCTTGTTCGTGCCAAATTTATATATAATGAAGACAAAATTCATGATTATGAATTTCCCCAAAATTAGTTTAACTTTACTGTATGTGAATCATTTAAATAGCATGGGATACTGCCCTTTAAGGAGAATCTTTCCTCTGTTTTATTTCCTTTCACAAAAGTAATAAATTGGAAAAAAATCAAATTTGAATTATTAACTGAGTAAATCACTCTCTGCTTCAATATCTAAAGAAATATCCTTTTGTCACCTCCCCTTAAAGTTAAGACAAAACAACTAAAAACAAAGCCCTTGCGTAAGCAAGCTTAATCTTGAAACGTTCGAAAGGCCCCCATATCCCTCACTGCAATAATCAGGTAGACTTAGTAATTATTTGGGTTACTCTTAACTTATAGAATACCCTGTAGGACTGCTTTTTTTATTCATGAAGTTGGTGTGATGTGTGTGTGTATAGGTGGCCCAGGAACCCCTAAGGAATCCCCGTCTCTATCTCCTCTGTACGCCACGCCAGTATCTCTGCGAGGAGAGGACCGTGAGGACAGGGGTGGGGACAACACTCCCACCAGCGTCCCGACGCACTCAGCCGCAAGTCTCAACTCCTCGGCCATGAGTGGACTTGCGAGCAGGTACGTGGAGAGAGAGAGAGTGAGAGTGAGTGAGTGAGTGAGTGAGTGAGTGAGTGAGTGAGTGAGTGAGTGAGTGAGTGAGTGAGTGAGTGAGTGAGTGAGTGAGTGAGTGAGTGAGTGAGTGAGAGAGAGAGAGAGAGAGAGAGAGAGAGAGAGAGAGAGAGAGAGAGAGAGAGAGAGAGAGAGAGAGAGTGAGTGAGTGAGTGAGTGAGTGTGAGTGTGAGTGTGAGTGTGAGTGTGAGTGTGAGTGTGAGTGTGTGTGTGTGTGTGTGTGTGTGTGTGTGTGTGTGTGTGTGTGTGTGTGTGTGTGTGTGTGTGTGTGTGTGTGTGTGTGTGAGAGAGAGAGAGAGAAAGTGTTTCGGCGCGTGTTTCGAACGGATCTGTTTTGGTTTACGCTCTTGATTTGATCTGATGTTTATATGATTCACGCAGAGAGGGGAGTTTTTATATTCAACTCCTCTGGTGTGTGTGAGTAGTAAAAAAATAATAATAAAAAGAAGAACACTTACAAAATCAAATCTATCTAACCATTCTATGCCTTCAGTAACGCCAGTACCGGAGGACTAAGTCGGTCAGCGGAACAACTTTGTGAACGCTTAGCAGAAGCAGCAGAGTCATCAAAGATAAGAGGTTGTAGCACACTCACGAGGAAGGGCCACAAGGGAGGAGGCACCTGGGGATCTATATCGAGAGTGTTTGCTCGCCAGAAGAAGCGTGCGGCACTTGACGCCTCGTTATATGACGGTAAGCAGGGTAAAGATCAATACTAATGAGGATATATCATGATCTCAATAAGTGTCCACAGTCTTGAAATCTCGTCGTTTGCTGCACACTATTTTGTGTACAGAAGTAATTTGCTTATGATCTGTAGGCATTGCCAAGGATGTAAATCAAATATTACCTGTAATACCATCTTTTCTGTTGCTTAATTGTAGGCATATCAAGCTCAGAGGACCTCCCGTCCACAGTGAACCATGCTGATGCCAAGCATCCCTAGATAACATTGCACCTTACTAACATTGTTATTGTTTTCGTTTTGTCAGAGCATTGTGTGTTTAGTATACAGTGTACTGAACAATAGTTTGTTTTGTGTCTATTTTTGTAAGTAGGACTTTTACTTATAGGACAGGCCATAAAGAAGTATGCCTAATATTTTACTTTTGATCTGAATTCTGTAAATGTTATTAATTTGTTAAGTAACAAAAATGAATTTAGTACAACGAGTGCAAAACTAATGACTTAAAGTAAGCCATACTAACCTATTCATAGACTTCAGGTTTATAGCATTAGAGTAGTTATGATGTAGCAGACATAACCATCACGTAGCTAAATCCTTTGTTGCTAACATGACATGTAGGAAGTGCGAGTGACAAGCGTGCATCCTGGTCCCCAAGTTCATCTCTCTGTGCCTCGCCCCTTACCGAGGAGAGTTACTCAGAGAAGCTCAGATTACTCGAGGAGGCTCAGCACATTCCTCTCGAGAGATGGAAAGCCCCAACTGTTTTAGCCTGGCTGGAAGTAACCCTTGGCATGCCTCAGTATGGTGCCATGTGTGCAGAGAATATTCGGAGCGGAAAGGTAATGCTCACCGGCTTTGCTTCCTGTGTTTGCGTAAATATTGTATATAAGCTGCATTTCTAGAATAGTTTAGGTTGATTATAATGCATATTCAAGTGGGAACAAGTCTGTTTGGTAACACGACACTCTCCCCTCTAGGTTCTCCTTGAGCTTAGCGACTCTGAACTAGAATCTGGCCTTGGGATCTCGCACCCAATGCACCGCAAGAAGCTCAGGCTAGCCATCGAGGAGCTTCGCGAACCGCGACTCACTCGTTTCCCAAGAATCTCCATACTCAATCACACTTGGGTTTCCTCGGAGTGGCTTCCAGACCTTGGCCTCCCTCAGTATGCCGATGCCTTCGCCAACAACCTTGTGGATGGAAGGCTCCTGGAGGCGCTCACGAAGAAGGAGCTGGAGAAGCACCTGGGCGTTCACCGGAAGTTCCACCAGGCATCTATCATTCACGGTGTCCACCTCTTGAGAATTGTCAGATTTGATAGACAGGTAAGGCACGAAGCAATCACCTAAAATAACCATAATCTTCACACAGGAATGGAAAATACTTCACGCATGTCTTTCTTTTCTTGTGAACCAAAATGTATGTCTAGAAATCACCACGAACCTTTGTTGGTGGAAGTAAAACAATACATTATATTCCCACGGTAGGTGTTAGCGGAGCGCCGACGGCAGAGCGAGCACGTGGACTGTGACCCCGTCGTGTGGACCAACGTACGATGGGTCCGATGGGCTCGGTCGGTCGACCTGGCAGAGTATGCAGATAACCTGAAGGGTATGCAACATTTTTCTTTTTATCATTGCAATTTCCTTATTACTTTTTATGGTTATTTTTTGGAAGGGGGTCTCTATTATTACTCTGCTGATTTATCAACTATTCAAAAATACTTTATATAATTTCAAGCTGGGCATTGTGCAGAAACGTAACCACATATTTTCAATCTCAAAAACAAAACACATATAACATTGCCACATTATGCGCTTATTGCTGAAGGCATACACTATGTAATGCATTTAATGTGCTTCTACCAAAACCACAGACAGCGGAGTTCACGGCGCGCTCGTGGTTCTCGAGTCGTCCTTCACTGCAGACACGATGGCCACGGCGCTCGGCATCCCGCAGTCCAAGAATATCATCCGCAGACATCTGGCAACTGAAATGGAGGCGCTCATAAACCCCGCCAGGTTTGATTTTTTGTTCTTGTTATTGGTGTTATTGATGTTACTCAGTTTTTTTAGTACCTTTAGATGGCTGTGAGCATTTTCATTAATATGTGTACTTTCTTACTCCATTCAGTACATATAGCAAACGTATTGAATTTTATTGGTCTGTGGTGAAACATTTATGGTTAGACTTGCAAATATTTACCATTAATAGAAATCTGAATTAAAAGAGTCCATACCGGATAGAGTAAAATAGATTTGTATTTGTAAAAACCAACTGTTGTAAAGAATTTGTGTTTATTTAGCCTGTAACAGTTTTCAGTTTCGTTGTTTTCACACAAGGCACCTAGTTGCAGCAATAGGTTGCTAAACATTTAAAATACAAGCAATTCTTGCCACCAAAGACTCAACATTCGTTATTGTAAGCCGAGGAAATGGTGTTTATTAAAGTCCATGGCATCACCGAAGGGCATTTACGGTAACTAGTGGCACTGTATGAAAGCTCACATGTGAAGGAATACCTCAACTCAAGTGGTTGTGCGAGGCAGTTGCTTGGCTGGGCAATTACAGTTGCTATTTATGGAAACCCTCATGCTAAATTATGCCACTACCGGTACTAGTTGCCTCGTGTGAAAGCGGCCTTTATTTTACCTATAGATTCTTTTCACTAATTGTCTCGCAGTGCCTCACACACGTCCTAAACAACCAATGTTCCCCAACAGACAACAGATTGAGGAGCAGGCCCGCTTCGCCAAGATGGAGCGACGCCGGCAGGAGAAAATGGCGGCCGGGGGGAGCCTCGGCCGGTCCTTCTCCAGAAGCTACGGCACAGGGCTGGAGAAGGGCGAGAAGGACAAGAGGCGAGCCTCCTTGAGAGTAAGGGCACCTTGTCTTATTTCCAGGCGATTTTAGAATATGGCTTCATTAGCGAGCTTCGATAATTGTTAGACAGTACCTAATTCTTTAGATTTGTCCATGACTAATCCATACAAGTGGCAGATAAATCATTTAAAGCATTGAAGAGGGTGTTGTAGCTTTGGAATGTTTTAGTGATTCCAAATATTCCTAATTAGTATGAAAAATAAGTCACATAAATCCCTTCTCACAATCTATCCGCTGCCATGTCACATTATTTACCATAGATTATGATAGTCCTGCATGTGTGCCAAAATATTTTAGACTTACTTCGAATGAATGAGAGAGAGAAAGTTTATAATTATGCTCGGTGACTTAGATCAGGCAATTAGTTTTAGATTTTGGTAACAGATACCAACCAATTGGAAGTCGGAGAACCTTAGTCTAAGTATACCTGGGTCTGAATATACACTTGATTACTAATATACATTTTATTCTGCAAACACATTCAGGAGTGGATAGCTGAAGTTAGTAAAACTGGACACCCAGAGTACAAACGTTTCACATTTTTGCACTGGCTTTCATAGGGGCAGTTTCCATGCTGTTAAAATGTCTAGCATTATACTCTGCTCAGACCAGAAACAATTACTGCAATGTGTTTCACTGAATGTGCTCACAGCTTTGCCAAAAAAGAAACTTTATGATTTATTGGCAGCTTTTAGATTCTCTTTATGGCTTAACTACTGCCTCTTTGGAAAGCTTTGCTTGTGAATGATTGAGTACAACTGTGTACACCTGATCTCTGCTGGTACACTTTGTAACACAGCACACAGTGTGGATGCACAAGTTCTCCAAAGAAAATGCAAAATTCTGGTGTAATTTCACCTTCAAGGGTTTAAATGAAGCTTTTATGTAAAACCTATAAATGAGATTCAGATAAATAGTTTTGTATCTCCTTTTCTTTAGGGCCGTCAATTCTTTTTTGGTGTATAGAACTGCTTTGAAATGTATGTTTGTTGTTAATGTTGAGCTTTCTCAGCTTTAGGCTTCAATTTTTTAATAGGCTTAGCAGTTGTCATGAAATTTTTGTATCCCAAAATTTAAAGCAAATTTACCTAACATATACCTCTACTTGCTGTTTTCTAGAATGTTTGAATGTAGCTTTATGACATGAGCTGCTGAACATCCATACCATGCCATGTTAATCTTTTGCTTTTCTTGAACAAGTGTTCCAACTCCACGCTTTTTAAGTGGCATTCGTCTACAGTTAGACACAATTTGTCATTGGTGTGAGCTCCTTGTGGAACCTATTATTGAGTAGAGCACATTAAAATACACCAAAAGCAAATTAGCTCAATCCTTTTAGGAGAACTAGAGAAGATTCATCCTCACCTTCACTAACTCTCCCATCCTTCTCTTGCCCTCTTTCTGTCCTGCTTCCGTTCTGTGCTGCACTACGCAACACTGATGGGGGAATGCCCAGCCTTTGCAGAAAAAGGTTTGCGCATTTCCCACACTCCCATCAAAGGTATAAGACGCATGTTGCAGTATTGATTTATTTTTTTTTATTTTTTTTTATCATTACTTTTTAAAAATTAAGTTGGTTCTTTAATTTCATATGATGTTGGTTACTTCCTACTGCTTGTCTAGTAGATGAGTTATATCTCTTGGTAGTGGTTTGGTATCTAAGATGAAAAGAAATGAGAGAAAGTGTTGTAGTCAAGTAATGCGGTTCCTTGCAGAGTTGCTTTGGTGAAAGGAGCTTTTCCTTCTGCTCTTCTATAAGCTCTTTACAAATTCTGTAAGGCTTTTATGAATATTAGTCTGGCATCTGTATATAAAGAAAAACAAGAATGTGATGCCCAATTGGAGTTACTCACTGGATTTAGTGTAAATCCTGAGTTGTTCTTGATTATCCAAACACATTTTAATTCTGAATTTTTTTACTTTTCTCAAGCTTGTATGTGCCAGGAACAAGAGGGATACAGTATTAGATTTCTGGAACTGATTCTGTTTTAGCCATATTTATGTATTCTCTGAGAAGGAATGAAGCCAAAATTTGTTTGGCATCACAGATTGTCATAATTTAAATATGTCAAGAAATAAAAGCAGTAGTTGAGGTAACATATTTTATCAAAATATATTATCATATAATTTTATTTCAACTTAAAAAAAAAAAAAAAAAAATTGTCACAGGAATTCAAAGTTTTACAACTGTCGTGAAACTCAAATTTCTGGTGATAAGAACACACACCAAATTCAAAAACATAATCACTGACTATGCCTTGTTTCACCTTGTCCCTAAGTTTGGCACTTGGCGGAGCTCACAGGTACTATCCTAGGAGACATCCTACCCCGCCTGCATGTATGTATTCCTTGGCTTATATTTGTTCTTTCTCCTTCACTGCCTGCAACCCTGGTCTTATTAGTGGTCAGAGAGTCAAGAGAAAATGAGAAAAAGAGATAGTTGATTGAGGAAATAGAAAATAACCTCTTTTACACACACACACACACACACACACACACACACACACACACACACACACACACACACACACACACACACACACGCACAGACACATACACACATACACACACACACACACAAATACATACCCAGACTCTCCTACACACATACATCCCTGCTCTCACACCTCACTTCTTAAGGTCTGATATGTGTATGTTTGTGCCTCAATTTGTACCCGCATTGCCATTGTATTCACGGCGAGGTGGAATGCATTACGTACAGGAGGCTGGCGAGCTCGGCCTGCATGCATAATAGATCAAGAATATGACAAACTGCTTCGGCGAAACTGCTTGGTAAGGGGAAAGCAGAATCGAGCAGGAGCGGTTTAGATGCAGAAGAATTTATCTGAGATAGGTTTTCCTTTCTTCTTCAGTTTAATATTTGAGTTTTTTTCACTTTTTTTGGGGGGTGGGGGGTGTTGGGGGTGGGGGGTGTATTCACTTTTTTTTGGAGGGAGAGGGATATATGCATGAAGGTTCGAGGAAAAGTATTTTGAAGATTTTTGAAGGAGCTGGAAGTCTTTGGCTCGAGAGTAAAGTAAGTTATTTGAAGGAGGTCTTTAGAGTACTGCAAGGTTAAGGGTAATTATTGTGTTGGTTAGCCAGGTAGAGGGAGAAAAAGATATAGAGGGAGGGAGGGATGGAGAGGGAGAGAGAGAGAGAAAGAGAGAGAGAGAGGGAGAGAGAGGGAGGGAGGGAGGGAGAGGGAGAGAGAGAGAGAGAGAGAGAGAGAGAGAGAGAGAGAGAGAGAGAGAGAGAGAGTGAGTGAGTTATCATGATTTTAGTATTGATAATGTCGATAATGATAATGATAGTAATAATGATAATAATGAATGATGATAATAATAAGAAGTAAGAGAATAGAGTAACATAAGCAATAAGAAAAAAAAGAAGATGAGGAGCAGGAGGAAGAGGGTGAGCATGAGTTGGGAGTATGTGATGGGGGGAGAGAAGAGTGTGTGTGTGTGTGGGGGGGGCAGAAAGGTAGAAGGAGGCGACGCGAGAGCACCGCAGCGAGAGAGTGGCGGTATTGCATCAGCAGCTTCCCGTTGTCATGGCGACATCCCGCCATCTTCTCCCTCTACAAATATGCCCGACTTCCTCCCTCGACCGCGGTCTCTTATTTGCACTTTCGGCCCGCGAACTCTGCGCTCCGCCCGCCATGCCCCTTTTCTCCTTTTTTCTCCTTTTTCTCGTTTTTTTCTTTCTTTCTTTCTTTCTTTCTTTCTTTGGCTGAGTTTTGTTTGTTTGAAAGGTGTGTGGTGGTGGTGTTGGGTGGGTGGGAGGGGGGGGGGGGTATTTGTTTGTTTGGAATGAGTGTTGCGGGTGTGTGTGGGGGGGTATTTGTTTGTTTCTTGTTTGGGAGGTGTTATCGTGTCTTTGATTGAAGATCTTGATTGGCACTGTGTTATCAGTCTGTTTGTTTATTTATCATTTTACTTATTGATTTATTCATTCATTGGTTTATTCACTTATTTGTTTAACTATTTATTTTTGCTAATGCACTGACACGCGAAATGGCAAATGATACAGAAAACAAGAAGCAGGAAAAACAAGAGCATCTCGCTGGAACAATAGTTGCGATTTTTTTATTTTTTAATTATTTAATAATCGTCATCTAAGGATTATAAGAAATGTATTGAAAAATAAGAATACCAGAGCTGATTATGTATTAAAGAACTAAATGAAAGGAAAATGGAAGGAGGAGACGACCTTGAAATCAGGGAGGAGGAACAGAATGAAGAGGAAAAGCAGAAACAGAATGAAGAAGCAAAAGCAGAAGGAGAAGGAGGAACAGAATGAAGAGGAAAGCAGAAGCAGAAACAGAATGAAGAAGCAAAAGCAGAAGGAGGAACAGAAAGAAGGGGAAAAGCAGAAGCAGAAACAGAATGAAGGAGCAAAAGAAGAAACAGAATGAAGAAGCAGAAGCAGAAGGAGGAACAGAAAGAAGGGGAAACGCAGAAGCAGAAACAGAATGAAGAAGCAGAAGCAGAAGGAGGAACAGAAAGAAGGGGAAACGCAGAAGCAGAAACAGAATGAAGAAGCAAAAGAAGAAACAGAATGAAGAAGCAAAAGCAAAAGCAGAAGGAGGAACAGAAAGAAGAGGAAAAGCAGAAGCAGAAACAGAAAGAAGAAGCAAAAGCAGAAGCAGAAGCAGAAGGAGGAATAGAATGAAGAGGAAAGCAGAAGCAGAAACAGAATGAAGAAGCAAAAGTCGAAAGAGAATGGAGAAGCAGAAGGAAAAGCCAAGCTTCTTAAGGGCAGAAGGCAATCAGTCAGCGAGCTAATTAATTCCCCTGTCAGTCTTGGAGGCTAATGAGTGTGTTATTAGTGGGTCTGCTAATTAGCTAGGCACCCGGCTCTTTGCTTTTTCAGTCGACCAGTTAGTGTATGTAATCAGGATCTCAAGTGATTAGTCAGTTAATCCTGGAGTTAGTTTGTTAGACTGAACGACTCGAGTCAGTCAGTTTTATCTGGCAGTCACAAGGCAGCGTCTCCCTGTTAGTCTATCAGTTATTGCATCATTTACCATTTAGCAAGAGCAAAATAGATTGAAGTAAGTAAAATAAAACGAAATAGCGAATAACGTTAAAGAATTGCGTAAAAAGGCTTTCAGGAAAATGCAGACAGACAGACAGTCAGTCAGACTAACAGACAAAGGATCTATACTGTTAGACAAATAAATAGACAGAAAGAAGAAACACAGGCAAATAGATGCACAGAAAAAGATAAACAGAAAATGAAAAGTCTCTTGGCAAAACAGCCGTATTAAAACTCTTTCACGTTTTCTTTTCTTTTCTTTTTCCCAGTCTTTCATTTAGTTTCTTTCTGTCTCGTTTTCGTTTTTCTTTTAATTTCTTTCTGCCTCATTTTAGTTTTTCTTTTATGTCATGTGTCTGTCATTAAAATATTGCATCCGTTCTTTGTATCGTTCATTTAGTCGGGCTGTTGATGTGAGTTGCTGTCATACAGAGACGTGACGAAGTTTGTATATATATATATATATATATTCTGAATATTATTTCTCTCTCTCTCTCTCTCTCTCTCTCTCTCTCTCTCTCTCTCTCTCTCTCTCTCTCTTTCGTGTGTGTGTGTGTGTGTGTGTGTG
>BOPN01000794.1:17500-20000 GCA_017312705.2 Penaeus japonicus
AACGTATGAGTAATTGCGGATTATGAAAGTAATGTAACCCCGATATCAAGGATTGATATGTTTCAACGATGGATCTCACAGAAATGTGCTTCGTAGCTTCACTATAAACCGCAAATTTCAACATGACGATCAATGAAAATGGTCGCAGGAAATATTTGGCTCGCACTTCGAGTACCTGGCGTCTCTCGTTTTCCCCGAGACTCGTATAAAAGGCATAGGCTGTGCTTGGTCTCACCTAGTTACTTCATACTCACTGGGTCGAGAGCGTGTGTTGACATCTACCGGCGGTATGTGACGCAATGTGCCGAATTCTGATCAATGCAACATAGATTGAGTCTAATTTCAGTCATTATTCTTTTTTGTACTCAGTTCCGGTCACTGTTAACAATCATTTGAGAGCTACTGTGCAAAAGTGCGAAGGGAAAGGCATGTGGAAAGAAATGTCGAGCTCACGGTCATTTTGGTGAGAGTACTACGACTGAAAATATAGCGATGGGCTTCAGCGGGTTATGTAGCCTGTCCTTGTGACTGTACATCCCAACTTTATTCACCAGTTGTTTAATAACTGAAAGATGGAAACAAAAGGGAAAACATATTTTTAGCCTTTCTATAAACTCTTGATATTTGTAAGACCAGTCATGAAGAAGGCATTGATTTTTTTTTCCAAACAGGGGATGTAATATGTACAGTAACCATTTGATATGATGGACAAGGCAAAATCTAATTAACCAACTATCCTGTAGAGGAAAAAAAATATAGATACATTATAAATATATACGTATATATCTACACATATATATATATCTATATATATATATATATATATATATATATATATATATATATATATATATATATATATACATATGTATATATATATCATAATAACAACAATGGTTTGTAGTTTAAAGATTACTGAAATCTGAAACTAAACTGAGACCGATACTTAATCAATACAGCCATTTGATATTCGGCAAAATGTAGACCCTATTACGCTTAAATACACTTGTGTATTATTTCAGATTAACAAGAGTCCTTGACCTTCACCATGTGTGACGACGAAGAGCTTGTTGCCCTTGTGGTTGACAATGGCTCCGGCATGGTCAAGGCCGGCTTCTCCGGAGACGACGCCCCTCGCGCCGTGTTCCCCTCCATCGTCGGCCGCGCCCGTCACCAGGGTGTGATGGTCGGTATGGGTCAGAAGGACGCCTACGTCGGTGATGAGGCCCAGAGCAAGCGTGGTATTCTCACCCTCAAGTACCCTGTTGAACACGGTATCATCACCAACTGGGACGACATGGAGAAGGTCTGGTACCACACCTTCTACAATGAGCTCCGTGTTGCCCCTGAGGAGTCCCCCACACTTCTCACTGAGGCTCCCCTCAACCCCAAGGCCAACCGTGAGAAGATGGCTCAGATCATGTTCGAGGCCTTCAGCGTACCCGCCACTTATGTAGCCATCCAGGCCGTGCTGTCCCTGTACGCCTCTGGCCGTACCACTGGTAAGGTCTGCGACTCAGGAGATGGCGTATCTCACTTTGTCCCCGTGTTTGAAGGTTTCGCCCTTCCGCATGCCATCTTGCGTCTCGACCTTGCTGGTCGTGACCTGACCAATTACCTGATGAAGATCCTCACTGAGCGTGGTTATTCCTTCACCACCACCGCTGAACGTGAAATCGTCCGTGACATCAAGGAGAAGCTTTGCTACATCGCACTCGAATTTGGCAGTGAGATGAACGTCGCTGCTGCTTCCTCCTCCTTGGACAAGTCCTACGAGCTTCCCGACGGTCAGGTCATCACCATCGGTAACGAGCGTTTCCGTGCTCCCGAGGCTCTGTTCCAGCCTTCCTTCCTTGGCATGGAATCTGCTGGTATTCACGAGGTTCTCCATGCTGGTATCATGAAATGCGACATTGATATCAGAAAGGATCTGTTTGCTAACATTGTCATGTCTGGTGGTACCACCATGTACCCTGGTATCGCTGACCGCATGCAGAAGGAAATCACTGCCTTGGCTCCCTCCACCATCAAGATCAAGATCATTGCTCCTCCCGAGAGAAAGTACTCCGTTTGGATCGGCGGCTCCATCCTCTCCTCTCTGTCCACCTTCCAGGCCATGTGGGTCACCAAGGACGAGTACGAGGAGTCTGGCCCCGGCATCGTCCACCGCAAGTGCTTCTAAAACGGTCTTTCATAGGCTTAATTTTGTCCATAATGATAGGATATGGTAAATGATAGATACATGTGAACTGAAATTATTTTGTAAGCAAATAAAGTCATTTCCTATGATAATTAATCCGTATCCTTGAACGCTTGTGAAAAGCTACCCACGCTCTTGAAAGCTTTGTATCTTTCATACTAAATTAAGTAAAACATCTAATGGACCAAAAAGAATTAAAAGAAAAAAAAAACTTCACTTACAAGATGGGAGAGAAAATACAATATTTACAAAAGGGTGGATATACTTAAAGTTTTATGCAATTGATGCCAGTCACCCTAA
>BOPN01000794.1:27500-30000 GCA_017312705.2 Penaeus japonicus
ACACACACACACATATATATATAATAATAATAATATATATATATATATATATATATAATAATATACACACACACACACACACACATATAATATATATATAATATATAATAATAATATAATATAAAATAATATAATAATAATAATAATAATAATAATATATATATGTGTACACACACACACACACACACACACACACACACACACACACACACACACTCACACACACACACACACACACACACACACATATATATATATATATATATATATATATATATATATATATATATATATATATATATATGTTAACTCTTATATGTATGTTTGGGTGTGTGAATTTATAGATATTAAGAAAACATGATATACTAATCTATAGGGAACTACACCTAAGACATGTTTCGAAAACGGAGTCGATTCCTAGGTCGAGCAGCCGAGGCACTAAACCGCAGTGCCGACCTACATCTAAGCAAGAGGCCCATAAATCCGTGGGCACATTATTACGTTCTCATTATAACCAAGGAATCGGCTAAGGACCAAAACGGGCCCTCTCCAACAAGGATTTCAACATAAAAGATGGGGGGGGCGGGAGTTGTGGTTAATTTTATCTCCAAACCGTAAATACACGTGCAGGGTGATGTTTTTATTTGTATTTTATTTGTATAAACGCATGTGTCGTACGCCGTATGAGGCATAGAAAGACTTATCAAACTCTTGTAATTGATTTGATTATGAATCTAGAATAACGAAATACAAATACGCATTGTCATTGTCAGAAATGGTCGGTAGTTTATACTATGCGTATTAATATAGAGCCATTTAAGAGCCACTTCAGAAATATCTGGCGAGGGTACACTTATCATTATATCTAAAGTTTATGCAGTACGGGTAACCAGATGTTTTTTTATTCGTGGAAAAAGACTGTGGTAATTGTCCATTTTGGATATTTGTGATTTGTATGACGACGGACAGACAGTTCTGTTATCGGTATTTTGTTCTCACAAATATGGTTCGAACTTCTCTGAGTTCAGACAAGGGGAGGGAAAAATGACAGCTACATATTGCAACGCCAGCCAGAGTCGGGACTATATAAAGGTAAACCCCTTTGGCGTGCCCTTAGTGCATCCACCGCCTCTGCGCTGAATTCCCACATTCCGGTACATCAGTTCGCGTCAATTTAGTCTATTCTGTTTACGATCGAAGAGGAGATCATGTTGTTCTTTTGTTTTTTGTCGTTAGTTCTAACAATTCAAACTAAGGAAAACATTAAGTTGTGCTTTTGTTTTTTTGTCGTTAGTTCTAACAATTCAAACTAAGGAAAACATTAAGTTTTGCTTTTGTTTTTTTTGTCGTTAGTTCTAACAATTCAAACTAAGGAAAACATGAAGTTGTGCAGTATACTGTGATCTGTAATGACATGAATATCATTTTTGTTAGTGTAAGACACCTTTAGAATAATTTCTGTGAAGCCATAACATCTGATTCATTTGGGCAACTCCACTACCTCGCAGCATTTACCTTGACTTTTCTATACTATCATACCTGTTAGAAGTGAAGACTTTGCAGAGTACGTATAGAAATATTAAAGGTTGTGAAATGTTTATTGTTCTGCTATCGTTAATCGTGTGAATTATCGGAAATGTGATGATTGACAATATAATGTTGATAATTGCGATGGTTATGGTGATGGCGTTGATAAAGATGATAATGGCAATGATTGATAACATGATGATAATAATAATACTAATTTTAATCATAATTATAATAACTGTAACAATAATGATAATAAAAACATTAGCAATACTGGAAATAATCATAGTACTACTATTAATACTACTGATGGTAACAATAAGGATGATGATAACAAATAAATAGTAAAGATACAGCTATTATTGATAAAGGCAATGGCAAAATTATTAGCATTAATATAATTATGCTAATATTGTTAGTAATGATGATAAAAACAAACAAAATTACATGCTTGGTAAAAAACGGGATGCATTTATAACATCAACAACAACAATAATTGGGAATCGTAATCTTATAAAATATAACGGCAACTTATATGTATCACTTCTGTTTATACATGCAATGAACATGATATTCTTAACTTTCAGGGGAGCTAAAAGACATCCATCATGTGTGACGACGAGGACACATGCGCCCTCGTGGTGGACAATGGCTCCGGCATGGTCAAGGCCGGCTTCGCCGGAGACGACGCCCCTCGCGCCGTGTTCCCCTCCATCGTCGGCCGCCCCCGTCACCAGGGTGTGATGGTCGGCATGGGTCAGAAGGACGCCTACGTCGGCGATGAGGCCCAGAGCAAGAGAGGTATCCTGACTCTCAAGTACCCCATCGAGCACGGTATCATCACCAACTGGGACGACATGGAGAAGATCTGGCATCACTCCTTCTACAACGAACTCCGTGTTGCCCCCGAGGAATCTCCCGTCCTCCTGACTGAGGCTCCCCTCAACCCCAAGGCCAACCGTGAGAAGATGAC
>BOPN01000794.1:45000-52500 GCA_017312705.2 Penaeus japonicus
TGATAATGATAATGATGATAATGATGGTAATGATAATGATAATGATGGTAATGATAATGATGATAATGATAATGATGGTAATGATAATGATGATAATGATAATGATGGTAATGATAATGATGATAATGATAATGATGATAATGATAATGATGGTAATGATAATGATAATGATAATGATGGTAATGATAATGATGATAATGATAATGATGTTAATGATAATGATGATAATGATGGTAATGATAATGATGATAATGATAATGATGGTAATGATAATGATGATAATGATAATGATGGTAATGATAATGATGATTATGATAATGATGGTAATGATAATGATGATAATGATAATGATGGTAATGATAATGATGATAATGATAATGATGGCAATGATAATGATGATAATGATAATGATGATAATGATAATGATGGTAATGATAATGATAATGATAATGATGATAATGATAATGATGGTAATGATAATGATGTTAATGATAATGATAATGATGATAATGATAATGATGATAATGATAATGATAATGATGGTAATGATAATGGTGATAATGATAATGATGGTAATGATAATGATGATAATGATAATGATTATGATGATAATGATAATGATGGTAATGATAATGATGGTAATGATAATGATGGTAATGATAATGATGGTAATGATAATGATGGTAATGATAATGATGGTAATGATAATGATGATAATGATAATGATGATAATGATAATGATGGTAATGATAATGATAATGATAATGATGGTAATGATAATGATGTTCATGATAATGATAATGATGATAATGATAATGATGATAATGATAATGATAATGATGGTAATGATAATGGTGATAATAATAATGATGGTAATGATAATGATGATAATGATTATGATGATAATGATAATGATGGTAATGATAATGATGGTAATGATAATGATGATAATGATAATGTTGGTAATGATAATGATAATGATAATGATGGTAATGATAATGATGATAATGGTAATGATAATGGTGATAATGATAATGATGGTAATGATAATGATGATAATGATAATGATAATGATGATAATGATAATGATGGTAATGATAATGATAATGATGGTAATGATTATGATGGTAATGATAATGATAATGATGGTAATGATAATGATGGTAATGGTAATGATGATAATGATAATGATGGTAATAAATTATGATGATAATGATAATGATGGTAATGATAATGATGATAGTGATAATGATAAAGATGGTAATGATGATGATGATAATGATGATAATGATTATGATAATGATGGTACTGATGATGATAATAATAATGATAATGATGGTAAGGATAATGATAATGATAATGATGGTAATGATAATGATGATAATGATGGTAATGATAATGATGATAATGATAATGATGGTAATGATAATGATAATAATGATAATGATAATGATGATAATGATAATGATGGTAATGATAATGATGATAATGAAAATGATGGTAATGATAATGATGATAATGATGGTAATGATAATGATGATGATAATGATGGTAATGATAATGATGATAATGATAATGATAAAGATAATGATGGTAATGATGATAATGATAATGATGGTAATGATAATGATGGTAATGATAATGCTAATGATGGTAATGATAATGATAATTATGGTAATGATAATGATGGTAATGATAATGATGATAATGATAATGATAAAGATAATGATGGTAATGATAATGATGATAATGAAAATGATGGTAATGATAATAATGATAATGATAATGATGATAATGATACTAATGATAATGATAGTTATGATAATGATATTAATGATAATGATAATGACCATAGCAATAATGATAATGTTAATATTAATGGTGATCATGATGATGATCATGATGGTAACAATAATAATAATGACAATAACAATAATGATAATGACAGTAATGATAATGATGATAATGATAATGATAATAATGATAGTAATGATAATGATAATGGCAATAACAATTATGATAATGATGATAATGATAATGATGATAATGATAGTAATGATAATGATGATAATGATGGTAATGATAATGATAATAACAATAATGATAATGATGGAAACGATAATGATAATTACAATAACAATAATGATAATGACAATAATAATACTGATAATGATAATAATGATAATGATGATGATAATGATAATGATACTAACAATAATGATAATGATGATAAAGATAATAACAATGATAATAACAATAATGATAGTGATAATAAAGATAATGATAAAAATAATAACAATGATCACGATAATGCTAATAACCGTGACAAAATTAACAACAATGATATTTCTAATAACATCAATGACAAAATTGATAATATTGATAATAGCAATGATGATAGCTCTATTAATAACAACAACAATGATAACAAGAGCAACAAAAGTTACGATGGAATTAATAAAACAACAAACAAAGACAAGAACCTCATGGAGAATGATGATTACAAAAAAAGAAAAAAAGAAAAGAATAATGATGATAATATTGATAATGATGATATTGATGATACTGCTACTAATTATGATGAAGATGATAAAGATATTAATTCTATTAATGATGATAATGATAATAGCAATGATGATGATACAAATATAATGATAATAATGATAACATAATAATGGTAATGAGAATGATAAAGGGAATGATAATAATTGACAATAGTATGAGTGATAATGATGATAAAAAATGTAGCGATAATAATCGTCGTTATAGTAATATTGATAATAATGATAATTAGCGAAATTGTAATTATGATGATAACAATAATAATTATGATGATAATATCAATAGCAAAAATAATGATAATAAACATATGTATGGTAGTGATAATGATGATCATGATAATAAAAATAACAATGATAGTGATGATAATAATAACAACAACAACAATAACAATAATAATAGTATTGAGAATAAGGATGATCCTTATATCAATAACAAAGAAGTATACATACACTATACGTCATATCAATATGGATGATGAATAAAAATGTAACATACAAAATGTCAATAACAATGATGTTGAGAATAAAAAAAGGCTTTTATAACGTTATTAATGGTGATGGTGATAATGATAATGATGATGTTGACAATAATGACAATGATAACAACAACAAAAGAATAATTCTAATAATGAGGATATTAGCACTAATGATAATAGTAGCAGTAAAAAAATAGTAATGATAAAAATGATGATTAATGCCAACAATGCAATTAATTAATTACAACAATTAATGGCAGTAGTTATGAAAACAATAACAATTAGTATAATTTTCCATATTGATGATAACATTGATGAAGACCATTATATAACATAGTAGTAACAATCAGACGATGATAATGACAATCGTAATCTGGTGAGAAGAAAAATTATATTAGTAATACCAAAAACAGTTATTGCAATAACAGTAAAGTTATTTTTATTTGTATCCTTGGCGCTGTCGTTGTTTTTATTACTATTTCGATTACTGTCAGTTTCGTTTTTATCATTATTATCATCAGTTTTATCATTTTTAATACTACCGCTATCATTGTTATTAAACTCAAATTATCATGTCAATTATCATTGTTATCATTATCATCATATTAATATAATTGGTATTATCATTATCAGCATTATTATGAATATCATTATTATCCTTATCATTACTATCATTACCTTTATTATTATCATGATCACCATCATTTTCATAATTTAATCATTATCATTATCACTATTATCATTATCATTACTATTCCTATTAAAATAATTATAAATCATTATATTATCATTATTATTAATATTATTATTGTGGTTATCACTTATTAATAACATTAATCCTCTTCATTATCATCTCATTCATAGTCATTATCAATATCACTTTTAACAGTATCATCATCATCATGTTAATGATAATAATGAAAGTGATAATCATAGTAATGTTAATGATAGTAATAATGATGATAACAAAAATCATCTTTATCATCATTGGCATTATTATCACAATTATTGCTACCATGATCAGAAGAATGATAAGTGTAATGATATTTGCTAATGATAATAATTGTCAATAATTATGAGAAAAAAAATAATGATAGTAATAGCTAGACTGATGAGAATAACAATAATAAATATAAATATGAAAGTCAAGGAAATGATAATGAAAATAACAATCGTAGAAGTTGTAGAACTAACAATGATAATGATAATGATAATAGTACTAATAACAATCATGACAACAGTGATTCTTTTTTATATTATCAATGAAAGTCATAAAGACATATATATATATATATATTGTGATAATTACCTTAAAGCTAATGCAATAAGAAAAAAATAATGATCGGACTTTTGATTGAGGGAACCGAGATAAATCAATATCAAAATAATCACCCATCTCAGAGACAAAGAAACAGCAGATCGCAACGTCTTACTGGCACCTCATCCACAACCTGGTGACACTTCATCCACTACAAGGGTGCCATACCGTAGGAACGTTTTTTATTTGGTTACTGAACTATTTCCTGCAAGAGGTTCTCCTTCTCCTCTCTCGCCGCAACAATTATCAGCATTATCTGTATTATTATGATGATTATTAGCATTATCATCATCCTTATTATCATCACCAACATCATCTTTATTATCATAAACATGATTATTAATTTATTTCCGCGAGAGGTTCTCATTCCCCACCCTCGCCGCTACATCTATTATCACTATCATCATTATCATTAATATCATCATCATAATCACCATCATTATCATTATTATCATATTTCTGCGAGAGGTCGTTACTATTATCATTCTAATCATTATTAGCATTATTTTAATTACGCTAGAGTTCCTCATTTCCCTCCCCCACCCATACAATTATTATAATTATTGTTATCATTATCAGAATTCCGCGAGAGGTCCTGATTCTCCTCCCTCGCCGCCCCTCGCCGTCACCACAGTATCCTGAGTAAGCTACAGGTGTCACTACGGTAATCCGCTGCAGGAGTCTGGCATCTTTCCACCTACCTGAAGAGTCCTTGTAAGGAGTGACGCGTCGGATTGTTGATCCCTGGGAAATATGCAACACAGTGCGATATTTCCTTCTCGTTGATTTTTCTTCATCAGGATTCATATTAATTGCTATCTAACAACTTTAGGACATTCGACGCTTGCCAAAAAAGTGCACTCGCGTAATTCTTTTTCTGTATATTTCTTTTATAAGACATACTTTTTAAAAAGTGGCTCCGCCCAGATTCTTGCCGTCAGTGGCGCTGTTGTATATAACGGGTAGTTTCCCCTTGAGGCCCCCAGTCCCACTCCGACTCAAGGCTGTGACGTTTGTGGTAAGTCTTGATTGCAATCCGTCCGTCGGGATGACGATTTCAAGACTAGCCGACCGGGACTTCATATAACAGAATATTCAGTGGATCTTGGTACAAGGAAATAAAACATCAATAGGAGTGAACACATCTTCCTTTAGGAATATAGTTGTACTGACATGCTAAGTACCTAAGACCGATGCAGTTTGATATAAGGACGTTTTTAGATTCAGTCACGCTGTGAAATGCGGATGTGCAGTAAATGTAAACTTCTGATTCTTAACATTTTAAGTTTGGTAGATTATGTGCTTGCATACAAAAACAGTACAGGTTAAATTTTGAGACAAATCTTGAAGCCAAATGTTTAGGCTAGATCTTTACACCCCCCCCCCCCACACACACACAAAATAAAGGTTAAGTGAATTTGTAATGACCATTCACTCGTATTTTCATTCTGCATGAACAAAACAATATTATAATCCCATACAAACTGATAAAATGCTATATCTATAAGAGTAATCTATTGCATATCAACTTTCCAATTTCAGGCTCAGAATACTGAACTTCATCTCCCATCATGTGTGACGACGAAGACACGTGCGCACTTGTGTGCGACAATGGCTCCGGCATGGTCAAGGCCGGTTTCGCCGGAGACGACGCCCCTCGCGCCGTGTTCCCCTCCATCGTCGGCCGTGCCCGTCACCAGGGTGTGATGGTCGGCATGGGTCAGAAGGACGCCTACGTCGGGGATGAGGCTCAGAGCAAGCGTGGTATCCTCACCCTTAAGTACCCTATCGAGCACGGTATCATCACCAACTGGGATGATATGGAGAAAGTTTGGCATCACACTTTCTTTAATGAACTCCGTGTTGCCCCTGAGGAGTCCCCCACACTCCTCACAGAGGCTCCCCTCAACCCCAAGGCCAACCGTGAGAAGATGACTCAGATCATGTTTGAAACTTTCGCAATGCCCGCCATGTACGTGGCCATCCAAGCTGTGCTGTCCCTGTACGCCTCCGGTCGCACCACTGGCCTGGTCTGCGATTCGGGCGATGGCGTCTCCCACGATGTCCCTGTCTATGAAGGCTTCGCGCTCCCTCACGCTATCCTTCGTCTCGATCTGGCTGGACGTGATCTGACTCTCTACTTGATGAAGATTCTAACCGAACGTGGCTACTCCTTCACCACCACCGCTGAACGCGAAATCGTTCGTGACATCAAGGAAAAATTGTGTTACATTGCCCTCGATTTTGATGGTGAAATGAACACTGCTGCTGCCTCTTCTTCGATCGATAAGTCTTACGAACTTCCCGATGGTCAGGTCATCACTATCGGCAATGAGCGTTTCCGATGCCCGGAGGCCTTGTTCCAGCCTTCCTTCCTTGGCATGGAATCTGTTGGTATACACGAGACTGTGTACAACTCCATCATGAGGTGTGACATTGACATCAGAAAGGACCTATTCGCCAACACCGTCATGTCTGGAGGTACCACCATGTACCCCGGTATTGCTGACCGCATGCAGAAGGAGATCACTTGTTTGGCTCCCTCTACAATCAAGATCAAGATTATTGCTCCTCCCGAGAGGAAGTACTCCGTTTGGATCGGTGGCTCCATCCTGGCCTCTCTGTCCACCTTCCAGGCCATGTGGGTCACGAAAGAGGAGTACGAGGAGTCCGGCCCCGGCATTGTCCACCGCAAGTGCTTCTAAGGATCACGTATTCAGCTCATTAATATTTAATGAGTATCCATTGTTATTTACAAATAAGAAACGTTTGCGAAGCTGGGTTTTTGTAACTAAAGAAAATGCGACAACTCTTGTAATTCTTACCCTCCTGATGTATGCATGACACTTAATACCCTAAACGATAAAATGACAGACTTACAATTATCCGCATAACTCATTTAGCTACTTAGCAATGTCGTAAACGTAAGTAGTCTATATGATCTTAATATCTTTCCCAAGTTATTTGTCTTTTAATAATGCTCAAGCACGCACATGATGAAAAGCACTTGACGAAATGTTCATAGCCAATACATCCCTTCTTTCAGACACCTTGCGCTTTCTGTATTCAACTGAGAATACCTTGCTCTGACAACAAAAGATATCTATTTTGTGTACAGGGAAATCTGTCTGGCGATAAAAAAAAC
>BOPN01000794.1:77500-95000 GCA_017312705.2 Penaeus japonicus
TTACCTGATTTTTTCGCTCGTTATTCTCTTTATCTTTCTTTTCTGTGATTAATATCGTTATAATGATCATTATACCGTTGTTAATGATATGAATGGTAACATAATGAACAATAATGAAGATGTTGATTACAATAGTGATCTAGATAAGAATAATGATGATTGTATGATGATAATGATGTTGATTACTACCATTTATTCCTGTACTAATAACGAGAATAATTTTAATATAATGACGGAACAGTTCATTAACGATATTAATAACGATGATGAAAATTAACAATAATAATCATAATGAATAATCATTACCATACGCAATAATTAATTTCATAATAATATTCAATTTCACTTTCATCAATCCTATTTCTTCTCCGGAAATTATAATGATAATACTAATAATACTAATAATTGATATAATGAGTAAGAAGGATGATGATGTTGATATTATCATCTTATTACTATTATCATTATCTCCAATTTTCTTATTATCATTGTTACTACTATTTTTGTTATTGTGATTATCATTGTTGTTACTGTTGTAATCCTTATCATCATCATTATCGTTATCGTCATCATCATTGTTGTTAGCATTATCATTGATATTATTATTATTTTTGTTATAATGATAATGACAATAGTAAGAACAATAACAATTATAAAGATAATTATTATCATCATCATCATCATTATAATTATTATCATAATCTTTATCATTACCATCATCATCAGTATCATTAATATCATAAGCATTAGCAGTGTAATCATTGTTATTATAGCTATTATCGTCATTATCATTATTATCACTATTATTTATTCTAGATTCAAGATCATTATCCTTATCGTTATTATAATCATCATCATTATTATAATAATCATTTTCATTATCATTAATCATTATTAATTTTTTATTTTCTTTATTATGATTATATTTATCCTCATTATTATCAATGCTATTTTTATTATTATCATCATCACTATTATCACTATCATCATAATCATTATTATCATCATCATTATAACTTTCATTATCATTATCATTATTACGATTATTGCTGTTATTGTTATCATTATCATTATTGCTATTGTTGTTATCATAATTGGTATTGTCATGATGATAATGATAATGATGATAAGAATGATAATAATAATGATAATAATAATAATAATAATAATAATAATAATAATGATAATAATGATAATACTAATAATGATTATAATGATAATCATGATAATAATAATAATGATGTAGATAATAATAATGATAATAATGATATAAATAGAGATAAAAATAATGTTGATGGCAATAATAATGATAATAAAATGATGATAATGAAAATGATGATAATAATGATAACAATTATCATTTATATCATCAATATCATAATCATTTTGATGTTATTGTTACCATTATCACCATTATTATCATTATCATCATAATTATCAGCAATAACATTATCACAACAATAATGATAATAACGATAATGATAGTAATTATAATGATGGTGGTAACAATAATATCAACATTTCATCATTGATGATATATATATATATATATATATATATATATATATATATATATATATATATATATATGTATGTCGTTTTTTATATCACTGATTTCTGCATTCAATCGTTACTAATATCAATAAATATTTCATCATCATTGTAATTGGAATTATAATGGTGATAATAATTATAATGATGATAATAATGGCGATTATGATATGATTAATATTGATAATGATGATAATAATGCCAGTCATGATATTAATAATTAAGATCACGATAATAACAGAAATAACGATTGAAATACTGATAATGACATTAAAAATAGTGATAAGGATAGTAATGATAATGATGATAATGATAATGATGGCATTGATAATAATCATCATCATAACAATGAGAATGATAATCATAACATTAATCATGCAGCAATAGAAGCAATGATGGTTAAGATAATAATGATTACCGATACTAATGATTATAATGCTAATGATAATACCGATACTAATGATAATAATAATGATGAAATTAATAATAATGATAATAATAATAATGAAATTAATAATAATGATAATAATAATCATAATAATAGTAATAATAATGATAATGATAATAATGACGATTATAATACTTCTAATAATAACAAGTACAATAATAATGATAATAATGATCATGATATCAGTGATAATAATAAAAAAATATCAACACAAATAGTAATAACAAGAAAAATGATAGCAATATTAAAAGCAATAACTGCTAATAATTATATTATAGATTCTGATAACAATAAGGATAATAAAGGAGATAGTAATAGCAACAAGGGTTATGATGATAATGAAAATAATAATGATAGTAATGATAAGATTATGATGATAACGATAATGAGGATGACATCAACGATGATGATAGTGATAATACTAATAATAATGACGATAATGATGGAAACGATGAGAATGGTAATGATAATGAATCTATTTAATGTATGGTGTTTTTTCTGCCATATAATGATCATTGATAATATTTATAATGATAATAATGATAACAATAATAATAATGTTAATAGTGATAGTAATGATAATTATAATAATAATGATTATGATGATAATTATGATAATAATCAGAACAGGCGATAATGATGATAATAGCAATAATAACAATAAAAGCAGAAACAGTAACAATGATAATGATAATAAAGATAAAAAAAATATAGTCATAATGAGAACAAGAATCATAATGATAACAACAACCTAAAAAATAACAACAGCAATACTGATAATATAACGAACAATATTAATGTTGATGAAAGTAATGATAATAGTGATGATAATAACAACAATAATTATAATAACAAGGATAGTAAGAACAATAATAATGATGATAATGATAATGATATTATAGATGATAAAGATGATAATAATGATAATAGTAATAATAAAAAGGATACTGATAATGACCATGAGGATGATAATAACGATGATGATAACAATCATAGTAATAACAATAATCCTAGTATTAGTAGTAATGATATTGATAATGATAAAAAGCAACAATAATGTGATTGAGGATATTGATAATTATAATAAAATATAGTAATTATGATAAGAAAATATTATAATTGTAAGAGTACATGATAATGTTATTTACGCTCATTCCTATGTTTTTTTTCTCTAATAATTGATAATTTTCTAATAAACTAATAATAACTGATAATTCCCCTAATAATTGATAACTATCCTTATACTTATGAGTATCCTTATCGCAGTTATCACGTCATTCTTATCGTCATCTTCCTTATGATTACTATTAGCATTACTTGTGTTCATTCATGTGCTATCGTTGTAATTATGATTATGATAATTAACATCTTCATTACTGTCGGTTTGGTGTACTTGTATTAAAACTCTTATTTTAATTATCGTTTCTATCACTATCATTTTTATTACAAACGTTATCAACATTCAAAATCGCTATTATCATTATATATTATCATTACCTGTATCATCATCGTCATATCTTATTATATTCCAATATCCATTATCATGTTCGTTAACATTATTAGCATCACTTATGTGAATGATAAAATTTCATCATTATTTCTTATCATATAAATATGACAACATCTAATACTCGTAATAGTAATGATATGAATGACAGAAATGACGACACAAATATGACAACAGGTGACCCAACGCTAATTCAAATATAAAGTGGAAAATGAACTCGTTCGACTTGAAACAAAGAAAACAATTGTCGTATTTCGTGTTTGTTTTTCTCTGTGAGTTGGAGGGTCTGATTTAGCCCAGGGACAGGTGATTGGCTCTGGCGCATAGTTCAGTCTGCTTGTGCTTTCAAAGTCTAAATCGAACGAGGCGCCTTAAAACATACACGCAAGCTTTTCGTGTTTACTTTGCTTGTTTGTATTGCAGCGTACGAGATGCTTAGGAGTGAACTGTTGCCATATGGTTGCATTGTTATGAAATTCAGAAAGATTCAATTTACTTCAAGTATCTTCAGAAGGATGAAATATTCTGTTAATTACGTTCCAAACAATATATATATCCGTGTCATGAACGTAACGTCAACACGTCATTAATTACCCGACGTGCAGGGAGAAAGAAAACGAAAAAAGGTCCTCATTGGAATTTAGTACATTTCTCCCACCTCCCGATTCAGCTGCTTGACTCATTTTTATTTATAGTGTCTTTTTTTCCCCAGACTCGTATGTGAAAAAGAACAAAGGTGAGCAAAATTCTATTGTGAGGAGGTGCGTTCAGGATTCACACTGCGCTAAATAAGGCAAAGCGGCAATTTCGCTCTTCTCCCGAACGTTTTCTATTCACAAGTTAATTATACTTTAGTTCCGAGAATACTGTCTGTTCATAGAGGTGGACGCTACACGATTAATTCATCTCGCGTCGCCCAGAGCTCAGTGGCTACTTTTGGGGGGGAAGAAATCGTAGTAAGCCTAAAAAAACCAAGAGCCTAAACATGCCAAGTGGCCCCGCCTCCTCCTCCTCCTCCTGCAGCGAGAGACGCGCGCCTTGCCTTTCGCGTCTGTTTTATGATATCCATTTCTTGGCTCTCCTATACCTCGTTTTTTTTCTAAATTCTTTCTTATTCTACTTTCTCACTTCCGCGAGTTTTTTTTTCTGACATTTTTACTGTTTCAGATGTTGGTTAAATGGTGACGGTATGCATGTACTCTAGCTCCCAATAGTATTGTACTGTGCAATCTGAAACAGAGGACGATGTTATATGACAATTTACATTGCATTTGCTACCACCTCAGGCAACGTGTGTCAAATAACATCGCCCTCTGTTTCAAACTGCATAGTTCATTATTTTAAAGATAGTTTGTGGAGTTAGCGCACATACCAATATGTATTACGGAAAGAATATATTCCATATGTCTTCGTACGGATTATCATTCTTCTTCTTCTCAAAGAACAGGTGTCAACAGGAAGAAGGTAAACCTGGACCGTCACCAGTCTCCCGATACAGGTTATTAAAATTCTGAGAGAAATAATATTGTTAATATGGATATCAATGTAAAAAAAATACTTAATTATAAACCCTTCACATGTATTGAGATGCAACTTTTCAACAAACTTCAAAAACAGTCATTATAAAACAATAAAAGATGAAGCAAAATAATATATTCTCATTGTCAGCTGAATTACAACGCTAAGTGTAAAGTATCATGAATCTACGAGAATCTCATGTATATTTATACTTTATATATTTTCATGATCATTTGCTTTTCTCTCAACCTGGCGTTTATCTAAGGAAATGGCCTCTCCTTCCCTTCCCCCAATCTCTTCTCTCTCCCTCTCCTTCCCTTCCCCCAATCTCTTCTCTCTCCCTCTCCTTCCCTTCCCCCAATCTCTTCTCTCTCCCTCTCCTTCCCTTCCCCCAATCTCTTCTCTCTCCCTCTCCTTCCCTTCCCCCAATCTCTTCTCTCTCCCTCTCCTTCCCTTCCCCCAATCTCTTCTCTCTCCCTCTCCTTCCCTTCCCCCAATCTCTTCTCTCTCCCTCTCCTTCCCTTCCCCCAATCTCTTCTCTCTCCCTCTCCTTCCCTTCCCCCAATCTCTTCTCTCTCCCTCTCCTTCCCTTCCCCCAATCTCTTCTCTCTCCCTCTCCTTCCCTTCCCCCAATCTCTTCTCTCTCCCTCTCCTTCCCTTCCCCCAATCTCTTCTCTCTCCCTCTCCTTCCCTTCCCCCAATCTCTTCTCTCTCCCTCTCCTTCCCTTCCCCCAATCTCTTCTCTCTCCCTCTCCTTCCCTTCCCCCAATCTCTTCTCTCTCCCTCTCCTTCCCTTCCCCCAATCTCTTCTCTCTCCCTCTCCTTCCCTTCCCCCAATCTCTTCTCTCTCCCTCTCCTTCCCTTCCCCCAATCTCTTCTCTCTCCCTCTCCTTCCCTTCCCCCAATCTCTTCTCTCTCCCTCTCCTTCCCTTCCCCCAATCTCTTCTCTCTCCCTCTCCTTCCCTTCCCCCAATCTCTTCTCTCTCCCTCTCCTTCCCTTCCCCCAATCTCTTCTCTCTCCCTCTCCTTCCCTTCCCCCAATCTCTTCTCTCTCCCTCTCCTTCCCTTCCCCCAATCTCTTCTCTCTCCCTCTCCTTCCCTTCCCCCAATCTCTTCTCTCTCCCTCTCCTTCCCTTCCCCCAATCTCTTCTCTCTCCCTCTCCTTCCCTTCCCCCAATCTCTTCTCTCTCCCTCTCCTTCCCTTCCCCCAATCTCTTCTCTCTCCCTCTCCTTCCCTTCCCCCAATCTCTTCTCTCTCCCTCTCCTTCCCTTCCCCCAATCTCTTCTCTCTCCCTCTCCTTCCCTTCCCCCAATCTCTTCTCTCTCCCTCTCCTTCCCTTCCCCCAATCTCTTCTCTCTCCCTCTCCTTCCCTTCCCCCAATCTCTTCTCTCTCCCTCTCCTTCCCTTCCCCCAATCTCTTCTCTCTCCCTCTCCTTCCCTTCCCCCAATCTCTTCTCTCTCCCTCTCCTTCCCTTCCCCCAATCTCTTCTCTCTCCCTCTCCTTCCCTTCCCCCAATCTCTTCTCTCTCCCTCTCCTTCCCTTCCCCCAATCTCTTCTCTCTCCCTCTCCTTCCCTTCCCCCAATCTCTTCTCTCTCCCTCTCCTTCCCTTCCCCCAATCTCTTCTCTCTCCCTCTCCTTCCCTTCCCCCAATCTCTTCTCTCTCCCTCTCCTTCCCTTCCCCCAATCTCTTCTCTCTCCCTCTCCTTCCCTTCCCCCAATCTCTTCTCTCTCCCTCTCCTTCCCTTCCCCCAATCTCTTCTCTCTCCCTCTCCTTCCCCTCCCCCAGCCTTCTCTCTCTCACTCTCCCTCCGAAAATCTCTGCATTATGCTTGGCACTTTATCTCTTGTTACTATGTCTGAGCTTCGTGCTAGTGAACCCTAAGCGGTATAAGTCGGGGGCAGCTTAAGTATGAATAGACATTCAAGCACACACACACACACAGGCACACACACACACATACACAGGCACACGTCCAGACAAGCACACACGCACACACACACGCACACAAGTACACCTATACAAACACACACACACACACACACACAAACGCATGTAGCTTACGTCTGAATGTACATAAGCTCATACGCACACAAATGAGAAATGTCCCTTTACTAGAGTGAGCGACCTCCTGTCCGCCTTTTTTGCCATTAAGTACGCGCGCGAGCACTCTCACACGTACACACAACATACACCATAATAAACATTCGCTCACACACACATACGAGTAAGCAATATTCCTTTACTAGAATGGGCGAGCTCCTTTCCGTCTGTCTGTCACAGGGAGTAGCTCGTATTCCTCCTCCATACTTAATTAAAGATAATAGATGCCACACCGTAGTTGCGTGAAACAGTCCGGAGGGGGTTCGCCGAAGTGTCAATCAAAAATTCCATTATTACCTTTGCTGAAGGAGGGGGTTTCTGGGCTCTGGTTTGTTGGAAGGATGAGACAAAAGTTACTGATGGACTGTGATGAATATTTGCCTATGGTCTGGGAACCAATTGTTTACATTTTGGTGGTGACCTGGATCCACATATACGTCTACAATGCTATTAATGGATTAATCACCAGGACGGTCAGTCATATTAATTAAATCTGCTATGATATTCTTTTTATATCAAACGATTGTGGTATACTCATGATTATAGCATGAAGTGTAGCACTCTCGGAATACTTTCTTGTGTAATTACTCAATCATTTTATGCTATTTACAACAATAATGAAGAAAGACAAAAATACTATTACATTCTCTCAGTCATGCTCTGATGATTTATCATTGTGAAATTCTTATATCTGAGTATGTCCTGTAGTGACTAAATTTTAAGGACATTTTAAACTCTATCTTTGAGACTAAGAAATAGATATCCAATTTCTTACACTGGTAATGGTAAATATAGAATACATTGCAAACTATCTATTTGCCATTTCCAAGCGTTTTTGCTTAGTGTGTTTTTATTCTTATCTTGTAAGATAGTTAAATATCTGGAATAAAATGTAGATACTTTTACAAATTTCGGTCATGGGAACCTCATCTGACCAGACTTTTCTGTTCTACCGTAAAAATACTCGCAAAGTATGTAGTTTCCAAATATGCCATGGAAAATACTCATATACTGTGAATCTTTGTTTTCCTGAAGAGACTCAGCTTGTAACTCGCATACGGCCGGCATACGCATTCCGTAATATTGTGCTTGTGCATGACCACAAGCACAAGTACCTCCAGACAGCCATAAAGGTAAGATTTTGAAGTGAAATCTCCGAGAGAAGGTTCGAGTGTAAAGCTCGGAGGGGAATCTCTAACGGTGATGACACTGACAATTGACAAGTGACAGAAAAAATGGGCTAAGCTAATATTGTCAACATGATATGTGACAAAGGGGACATTCTTGGTCCGAGTCTGTAGCGCCTGTGACTTCAATCAGATCTAACACGTCCTGTGTGACAGGATAAGAGAGAAAGAATAACATTTCATTGAAGTCTCATTATACACAGAATTTAATTGCCTGCATTAGGAAATACGATACCACAAACACATAAAAGTGTTGAAAAACACATTCGGTTGTTGTCAAAATAAGTATGAATGTGATAATAAATAATTCCACAAATGCAAGATAAACAGTTAACGCCTCGATATCGAATCATTAACATTACGAAAAAATGAATTATTTATCGAACATTCCAGGATCATTAATTTCCACCTGACATAAAACTCTGAACTCCGCTCATTATAGGCCGTGTCGGAAGGCATGGTCTCCTAATTAATGACGCCGATTGTAGCAAATACGAAATGGACACAGCTGGCTCAGCTCCACTGCTTGAAACCTTCGTTAGGAAACCGTGAGGGAAATCCAAATGAGCAATGCCGTAAATATTCGGCCACATGGTAAAAAAAATACATACATAAATATTTTAGAGGTCATTTTAGAGTACGGAGTTATAGTATAAAAGGCTAGCCTCACCAGGCACCTCTTCAGTCGATCTCGCGGTGTGCAGAAAAAGTTTTCAGTAAGTTGGGATTACGTAACCTGTGGCTCTGACTCATTGTGCTCAAGTGTTGTGAAACTGTTACCGTGCAAAATGTGAAATTCTGAGAATAACCGATAACATCATTAGTATAGATATTTATTGGAAAATTGTACTTAGCTCATGGCTATATGATATTCTAGAATGTTAATGCACTCACGTATAAGAGAAGAAGATATAACTGCCGTTTCAGATTTAATTTAATCTTGCGCAAAAGAGAATGGAAACTAGAAAAAGAAAGATGATTATATATGCGTGAGTGTGTATGTGTGTTTTTCAGTTTGTAAGTATATGTATATGGACGTGAGTATATGCTTATTTTCGTGTGTTTGTATGTGTGTGTGTGCATGCGCTTGTGTTTGTATGTGTGTGTGTGTGTATGTGTGTGTGTGTGTGTGTGTGTGTGTGTGTGTTTATGTGTGTGAGTGAGTGTGTTTATATGCGTTTCTGTGTGTGTGAGTGTGCATGTGTGTATTTAAGTTTGTAAGTATATGTACGTGTGGCTATGTGCTTATTTTCGTGTGTGTGTATGTTTATGTGTGTGTGCGTGTGTATGTGTGGTTTTCAGTTAGTAAGTATATGTACTTGTGAATATATGCTTATTTTCGTGTGTGTGTATGTGTGTGTGTGAGTGTGTGCGTATGTGTGTGTATGTGTGTGTGTGTGTGAGTGAGTGTGTTTATATACGTTTCTGTGTGTATGTGTGTTTTTCAGTTTGTAAGTATATGTACGTGTGAGTATATGCTTATTTTCGTGTGTGTGTATGTGTGTGTGTGTGTGCGTGCACTTGTGTTTGTATGTGTGTGTGTATATGTGTGTGTGTGTTTGTGTGTGTGTGAGTGAATGTGTTTATATGCGTTTCTGTGAGTGTGAGTGTGCATGTGTGTATTTTACTTTGTAAGTATATGTACGTGTGGATATATGCATATATATATATATATATATATATATATATATGTTCTATATCTATATCTATATATATATAACAAACACACACATACACACACACATAAATATATATATATATATATATGTGTGTGTGTATCATCCCATCTCTTCTTTTAAACAGTCTCCCTTTTTGTGTAAAAATGAATTGAATCTGAAACGGCTCTTATATTTTTCTTGCCTTATACGTGTATATATTTAAACATCTGTATCTGTATCTACATGTATATACGTATACATGCATACATACATACATACATATATATATATATATATATATATATATATATATATATATATATATATATATACATATACATATATACACACAGTCATACACACAAACTATGAAATCTCTTGGACTATTTAAATCTGAATGTCATTTCTAATCTATGTAAGTCTCTGATACAGTTATACAGTAGACATCAATAGATATAGATGTACAAGTGTCCTTTTCTTATCAACATACGTACATTTGCAGGTAGAAGTCAGCCTTCGACCAACATCCACCATGTGTGACGAGGAAGATATGTGTGCGCTGGTCGTGGACAATGGCTCCGGCCTGGTCAAGGCTGGCTTCGCCGGTGATGACGCTCCCCGTTCCGTGTTCCCCTCCATCGTCGGCCGTGCCCGTCATCAGGCCGTCATGGTCGGTATGGGCCAGAAGGACGCCTACGTCGGTGATGAGGCCCAGAGCAAGCGTGGTGTCCTCACCCTGAAATATCCCATTGAACACGGTATCATCACCAACTGGGACGACATGGAGAAGGTTTGGCATCACACCTTTTACAACGAACTCCGCATTGCCCCTGAGGAGTCCCCCACACTTCTCACTGAGGCTCCCCTCAACCCTAAGGCCAACCGTGAGAAGATGACTCAGATCATGTTCGAGACTTTCACCACACCCGCCATGTATGTGTGTATCCAGGCTGTGCTGTCCCTGTACGCCTCTGGTCGTACCACCGGTCTCGTCTGTGATTCTGGTGATGGCGTGTCTCACATGGTTCCTGTATACGAGGGTTATTGCCTTCCTCACGCCATCCTTCGTCTTGACTTGGCCGGTCGTGACTTGACTGCTTACCTGATGAAGATCATGACTGAGCGCGGTTATTCCTTCACCACCACCGCTGAACGTGAAATCGTTCGTGACATCAAGGAGAAGCTTTGCTACATCGCCCTCGACTTCGAGAATGAGATGAATGTTGCAGCTGCTTCAGCTTCCTTGGATAAGTCCTACGAACTTCCCGATGGTCAGGTCATCACCATCGGTAACGAACGTTTCCGTTGCCCCGAGTCTTTGTTCCAGCCTTCCTTCCTGGGTATGGAATCTGCTGGTGTTCATGAGACCGTCCACAGCTCCATCATGAGGTGCGACATTGATCTCAGGAAGGATCTGTTCGCCAACATTGTCATGTCTGGTGGTACCACCATGTATCCTGGTATTGCTGACCGCATGCAGAAGGAGATCACTTGCCTGGCTCCTTCCACCATTAAGATCAAGATCATTGCTCCTCCCGAGCGTAAATACTCCGTCTGGATCGGTGGTTCCATCTTGGCCTCTCTGTCCACCTTCCAGCAGATGTGGATCACAAAGGACGAGTACGAAGAGTCTGGCCCCGGCATCGTCCACCGCAAATGCTTCTAAATGTTTATATATCTATCAAAATATAAACACATTTTGCAATAAAACCGATTTGATAATAAACTGGTTTGATTCTGTGGAATAAAAACACAGATGCTCTCAGATAAATCACGAGTCACATCAAATAGGCAGCTACATTTCCGGTTTAATTTTAGGAGTAATAAAGCATCCTCTCTTGGATAGTATTGATTTTATAATTTATTTCTATGAGTGATTGCAAAATCTTAGATTATACCAGTGTGAAATTGAGGTATAAGGTATTCTCATCTTTTGTATTGTTAGTAAGATATATATACTTCCATCTTTATCTACAAATCTTCCATATGATGACTTTAACTACAAAAGCTTTTGCTGTTTTGTTCCTGAGTTAAACGATTATTGTCGGTAGAGTACATTGTTACTGTAAATAAATCATAAGAAAATATGAATGAAAAACATAGATCAGTTGTAATTGCAGATTTTCCTTGGATCATATGACCTTAGAAAGACTAAGTAATCCCCGCAAAGGAATTGCGCTTGGTTCTGCGGCTTTTGGTTTGATTTGCCATTTTGGAAGTATCCTACAGCTCTTCCACTAATAACAAGAACTAAACTAAAGGAGTCTCTTTTTGAAAACTAGACGAAGTTGAAATTTCCCATTACCATACACTGATAATGGTTCAGTTCAACAAATGCAGTACTTTACATAATGTGATTTCTTTGTGATAAAGTAGACCTTCAAGCTTAGCACCCATAAGCAATAGCATTAACAAGATCCAGAACACATAGGAGATATGAATAATTTAGTGGACAATTATGAGATAAAAAAATCACTGCTTTAGCACACTAGAAGTCATTTGAATATCAAATAAAGAACATAACTGAGTATGCTGAGATCAGGGCCAAGGGGATTAGACAAGGTGTGAAGCTAGGGGAGACAAGAAGTTTGTCGCTGGGCCGAGGAAAGCCGACGCTCGTAATAAGTCCATTCTAAGCGTCTGATAGAATTGGTATTGGAAATCAGAGTATGTCTTGCGGTTACAATGATGAAATCAGAATTTCTGTGACAAGGTCTAATACCTGGCATAGGTTTTACGGGTCAGGATCTATTCGACACACCTAATTCGTGAAAGTAATAAGTGAAACTATATATTTAGTTCATTTAGTATATTACACGTGGTGTTTGTCGTACGTTCTAAATTATCATAAGGCTCAATTTCCAGGTCATTGAGCTGCAATATTCAATTTTATCAGAATAACAATTGTAAGTATGTAAGTGAATAAGATAATGTGTTTTCACATATTTCCAATTACTTTAATTATGATAAAAATGTTCAGCATGTACAGATATTGAAGAAAAAAAAAGGATATTGAAAGGAAATCTATTACTCTATTTCATAAAGTCTTAAAGTGTATCTTTATTTTTTTTCTACACAAATATATTAATAAAAATCTAAACTGTATTTTTAATATTTTTTCTTTACAAATTGCTTTACAAGAAAGAGTGTGGAAACTTATAAGCTTACAAGCTAACTCAAACTCACTGCTTTTGCCTTTTATTTCCTTTCATTTCCAGAATCAGCTTGTTACGACAGATCATAACTGTCACAAACTTTATAGAAAAATGTTCCAAAGTTCTGCTAATGTAGGGAAGATGAAAAGGAGGAGGAGAAGAAGTAGAATAAGAATAAGAAAAAGCAAAAGCAAAAGCAAAAGCAAAAGCAAAAGCAAAATAAAAATAAAAATAAAAATAAAAATGAAAATGAAAATAAAAATAAAAATAAAAATAAAAGTAAAAGTAAAAGTAAAAGTAAAAGTAAAAAGTAAAAAGTAAAAAGTAAAAAGTAAAAAGTAAAAAGTAAAAAGTAAAAATAAAGATAAAGATAAAGATAAAGATAAAGATAAAAATAAAAATAAAAATAAAAATAAAAATAAAAATAAAAATAAAAATAAAAATAAAAATAAAAATAAAAATAAAAATAAAAATAAAAATAAAAATAAAAATAAAAATAAAAATAAAAATAAAAATAAAAATAAAAATAAAAATAAAAATAAAAATAAAAATAAAAATAAAAATAAAAATAAAAATAAATAAAAATAAAAATAAAAATAAAGATAAAAATAAAAATAAAAATAAAAATAAAAATAAAATTAGAGTAAGAGTAAGAATGAGAACAAGAATAAGAATAAGAATAAGAATAAGAATAAGAATAAGCGTAAGAATGAGAACAAGAATAAGAATAAGAGTAAGAGTGAGAACAAGAATAAGAATAAGAGTAAGAGTGAGAACAAGAATAAGAATAAGAGTAAGAGTGAGAACAAGAATAAGAATTGGAATTAAAATAAGAGTAAGAGTAAGAGTAAGAATAAGAATAAGAGTAAGAGTAAGAGTAAGGGTAAGAGTAAGAGTAGTAATAATAATAAGAGTAAGAGTAAGAATAAGAATAAGAATAAGAATAAGAATAAGAATAAGAATAAGAATAAGAATAAGAATAAGAATAAGAATAAGAATAAGAATAAGAATAAGAATAAGAGTAAGAGTGAGAACAAGAATAAGAATAAGAGTAAGAGTGAGAACAAGAATAAGAATTAGAATTAAAATAAGAGTAAGAGTAAGAATAAGAATAAGAATAAGAGTAAGAATAAGAATAAGAATAAGAATAAGAATAAGAATAAGAATAAGAATAAGAATAAGAATAAGAATAAGAATAAGAATAAGAATAAGAATAAGAGTAAGAGTGAGAACAAGAATAAGAATAAGAATAAGAATAAGAATAAGAATAAGCGTAAGAATGAGAACAAGAATAAGAATAAGAGTAAGAGTGAGAACAAGAATAAGAATAAGAGTAAGAGTGAGAACAAGAATAAGAATAAGAGTAAGAGTGAGAACAAGAATAAGAATTGGAATTAAAATAAGAGTAAGAGTAAGAGTAAGAATAAGAATAAGAGTAAGAGTAAATGTAAGAGTAAGAGTAAGAGTAGTAATAATAATAAGAGTAAGAGTAAGAATAAGAATAAGAATAAGAATAAGAATAAGAGTAAGAGTAAGAGTGAGAACAAGAATAAGAATTAGAATTAAAATAAGAGTAAGAATAAGAATAAGAATAAAAGTAAGGGTAAGAGTAAGAGTAAGAGTAGTAATAATAATAAGAGTAAGAATAAGAATAAGAATAAGAATAGGAATAAAAATAAGAATAAGAATAAGAATAGGAATAGGAATAAGAATAAGAATAAGAATAAGAATAAGAATAAGAGTAAGAGTGAGAACAAGAATAAGAATAAGAGTGAGAACAAGAATAAGAATTAGAATTAAAATAAGAGTAAGAGTAAGAATAAGAATAAGAATAAGAGTAAGGGTAAGAGTAAGAGTAAGAGTAAGAGTAGTAATAATAATAATAATAATAATAATAATAATAATAATAATAATAATAATAAGAGTAAGAGGAAGAAAAACAATAGAATAAGAGTAAGAATAAGAGTAATAAGAAGAGTAGGAATCAGAAAAAGAAAAGGAATGCTAATAATGATAATAACAATAATAATAGGAAGAACCAGAAGAAGAAGAAGAGAAGGATAGAATTATGATGAAGAAGATAAAAAAGATGATGAAGAAGAGAAAGATAAGATTACGATGAAGAAGAGAAGAAGAAGAAAATAAGAAGGAGAAGAAGAAGAAGAAAAGAAGAAGAAGAGGAAAAAGGAGAAAATAGAAGAAAAAATAGGAAGAGAAGAAGACGAAGATGAAAAAGTAATTGAAGAATAAGAAAAATAAAAGAAAAGAAGACGAAGAGAAACAAACAAACAAACAAACAAAAACAAAAAAGAACAAGAAGATGACGAAGAAGAATAAGAAGGAGAAGAAGAAAACGAAGAAGGAAAATAATAATAAGAAGAAACAGTAAGTCGAGCACGAGCTCTCGCTTCTCGCCTCAGACAAAAATAAAAGTATTCTGACGACCTTTTTTTTTTCGTTGGGTGTATTAAAACTGGCACGAAAAATAATACTGGCAGCATTTTAAAGGGAACTAGAATTGATGAGCAATAAATGTTAGATTTTGACGTTAATTGCCAAGCGTTTCTTAGATTACTTCTCTCGCAATCTTATGTCGGATTGTTCGCAAGTGTTCTTGAGAGAATATTTTGAAATTTTGTATGTGTGTTTCTTTATTGATTGAGGCATATATGAGGTTATATATATATATATATATATATATGTATATGTATATACATATATATGTATATACATATATATGTATGTATACATATATATGTATATATATGTATATATAGGTATATTTATATACATATACATATATACATACACATATATACATATATATACTTACACACACACACACACACTTGCGAGCGCGCATACACACACACATATACAAACAAACACACACACAATATATATGTATATATATGTATATATATATATAAATATATATATACATATATATACACACATATATATACATATATGTATATACATATGTATATGTATACATATATATATATATATATATATGTATATATATGTATATATATACATACATATATATATACATATATATACACACATATATATACATATATGTATATACATATGTATATGTATATGTATATATACATATATATATATATATATATATATATATATATATATATATATATATATGTATATATATACATTTATATACATATACATATACATACACACATATAAATGTACATATTCTATGTCCATATCTAAATCTCTATCTCTATCGGTGCATGTTTACACAGACAACAATTACATATGTATATATAAACATACATACATATATATCTATCCATCTACACATATATATACACACATACAATTTTTTTTAACAAACATGGGGGCGATTCACTAGATGCTATTAAGAAAGTTATATGTTGGAACAGTGACTGATAGTGGTAGTGGATTGATGAAAAGAGGATGGATGGGACAAAGGAAAGCAAAGCAAGATATTAAGGTGGGAGAAACATACTGCTTTACAATCTTATGGATGGAAAGAGAAATGGGATATTTTTTAAATATGACTTGGCAGGCTTTATTATAAAGGATACGAGCATATCAATATAAGATAAAAGAATACCAGACTGAATCATGAACATGAATGTGGAATGCAACACAATCAAGCTATAATGTTTAGCTGCCACAACTACGTACTTGTTGATGAGACACATATATAAGATGAAGTTTAAATGAATTTGGCTTAAACATAGCTTTGATTTTTCTTGTTCCATTTCTTAGATTATCTCCTCCCCTCTTTCCTTTCCGTCTTTATCTTCTTATGATGTAGTATTCAGCGAAACGAAGTTCTCCAAATATTCTATTATGGTAATTAGGACAAAAATAAATTCATGACAATATTGAACACAAACATTTCATATTGCAATATTCTGCCATTGATCAGCTCGTTTAACTATCGTTAGCGTTTTGCAAGTATACTCTACGCTATCCCCTGACTCGGTCACCACAACCCTCATCATCTACACCACCATGCGCAGCACCCCGACCCTCATCACCACGGCTATCACCACCCAGCAACAGTACTACAGCGTAACCCATGTATAACCCTAAACTTACTCTTAAGGGCATGAGTGCCCAATTTGAAAACTGCACTATATCAACACAGTTAGGATTATGTCATACCCAGCACAGATCCCTACGCTTCCAAATTCACCATTTAGCTTGCTAATGTAGGCCATGAGCACTACCTTTTGTTTGAGATATAAAATGGCAACGCTGAGTGTTGACCTTCCAAGTGAATGGGATTGTACACCTGCGACTTTCAGAAAATAACTTTCTACAACAGTAAACTCTATGTCAGAACAAGTTCGTAATGTATGTCCGT
>BOPN01000794.1:100000-105000 GCA_017312705.2 Penaeus japonicus
CCAGAGAAGTGATCTCCTTCTGCATGCGGTCAGCAATACCTGCGTACATGGTGGAACCTCCAGACATGACAATGTTAGCGAACAGATCCTTCCTGAGATCAATGTCGCACCTCATGATGGAGCTGTGGACGGTCTCATGAACACCAGCAGATTCCATACCCAGGAAGGAAGGCTGGAACAGAGACTCGGGGCAACGGAAACGTTCGTTACCGATAGTGATGACCTGACCATCAGGAAGTTCGTAAGACTTTTCAAGAGAGGACGAAGCTGCAGCAACATTCATCTCACTTTCGAAGTCAAGAGCAACGTAGCAGAGCTTCTCTTTAATGTCACGGACGATTTCACGTTCAGCGGTGGTGGTGAAGGAATAACCACGCTCAGTCATGATCTTCATCATGTATGCGGTCAAGTCACGACCGGCCAGATCAAGACGAAGGATGGCGTGAGGAAGGCAATAACCCTCGTATACAGGAGCCATGTGAGACACACCATCACCAGAATCACAGACAAGACCGGTGGTACGACCAGAGGCGTACAGGGACAGCACAGCCTGGATACACACATACATGGCGGGTGTGTTGAAGGTCTCGAACATGATCTGAGTCATCTTCTCACGGTTGGCCTTGGGGTTGAGGGGAGCCTCAGTGAGAAGTGTGGGGGGACTCCCAGGGGCAATGCGGAGTTCGCTGTAAAAGGTGTGATACACTTTTTCCATATCGTCCCAGTTGGTGATGATACCGTGTTCAATGGGATACTTCAGCGTGAGGACACCACGCTTACTCTGGGCCTCATCACCGACGTAGGCGTCCTTCTGACCCATACCGACCATGACGGCTTGATGACGGGCACGGCCGACGATGGAGGGGAACACGGAACGGGGAGCGTCATCACCGGCGAAGCCAGCCTTGACCAGGCCGGAGCCATTGTCCACGACCAGCGCACACATATCTTCTTCGTCACACATGGTTGTTATATGTTGATCAGAAGCTCACTTCCAACTGAAAAACAAAACAAAGAATATTAGCAAGAAGGTGCTGTACATTATGAAATCAGGAATTTCTTGATGTATATGTATGTATTATGTATATATAGATGTTTGTGTGTACATACACACATATATATATACAAAATATTATAACGAAAAAAAAAAAAAAAAAAAAAAAAAAAAAAAAAACGAAATTGAGTTATATAACATCATATCTGGGGGGTTGATTGACAATGAGGTATGCGAATATTGCAATATGATTATACTCTCGACATAGGTTACTGTCATATCCCTTTCTTTGTTAGAGGCAGCTAACAAGAAAGGAAATATGACAGTATGAGTATTATATGAGTGATATAAGCCATTTGCAAAAAAGCATTAGATGTTATCTTCCATCAAAGTTATATTGAAATAATAAGATTCCTTAATTAAGCATTTTTTCCAGTCAAGCTAAATCGCAACAACAGTATAATCAAATCAATTAAATGGGTCCCATTAAAGTTATGAATATAATGTTCGTGCGGCTAGCATTATCAACACATTTTAGAATTTCACATCTGGCCACTAAATACTCTTAACTTACTAACACAATTTCTGCACAGCGGGAGCTCGACTGAGGAGCTCTAGGTTTATCAAGCCTTATATACACCATGTCTTCCCACTTAAAAATGACTATGAAATGTCTTTGTAAATATTCATATGTCCATTTGAGACCAAATATCTACACTCTTATTCATTTCTACCGCATTCTCCACCCTCGGTTTCATGAATATAAATACACACGCTCACACACACATACACCTGTATGTGTATTTATATGTATATACGTATATATATATATATATATATATATATATATATATATATATATATATATATATCTTATATATACATATATATTAATATATATGTTTATACACATACATATATATGTACACACATACATGCACACTATATATCTATGTTTCCAATGCCCTATTACTATGGCTGGAGTATGTTTACCTGAATTTCTCTCTAAATTTCGAAAAAAATTGGACTATTCTTGTGTGACTCTGATATACTTGAAGTAGTCATTCACAGGAAGTGTGTAGTTCCTTAATTGTAGATTTATAAAATATTTTGTTGGTTACTTTGGAATAACTTACTCTTTGATAGGAAAAACAACCAATATCTCTTTCTTTCTCTGACCGAGGAAACACACACACACACACACACATATATATATACACCTCTCTCTCAATCTCTCTCTCTCCCTCGCTCTCTTTCTCTCTCTCTCTCTCTCTCTCTCTCTCTCTCTCTCTCTCTCTCTCTCTCTCTCTCTCTCTCTCTCTCTCTCTCTCTCTCCTTCTCCCTTTCTCTTTCCCTCTCCCTCCCCACACATGTATGTGTGTATGTAATGTATGAATGTAAACATATACATGTGTATATATATACATATAAATATATATATATATATACATATATATATATATATATATATATATATATAAGTATGTTTACTTACACACACACACAAAGACACACACACGCACACACACACACAAACACACACACACACACACACACACAAACACATATATATAATGTAAGTATATTCGTATAGTGAATGAGCTATTTATCTCTATATTTATACACACACAGGCACAGATACACAGACACATATATCTTTATATATATACATTGATATACGTACTTGTTCTCCTGGAATGTTAAGCCTTTTTACCTTTATTTTTCATTCCCTATTATACACAGTGACTCACAGTTTAACTTTTTGATTTTCCAATACAGTATTCTACAATTAGTCAGTCCGCTTAACAAAAAAAAAAAAAAAAAAAAAGAAAAAAAAAAAAAAAAAATATATAAATATATATATATACATATCATGGCTGCATTACTTATCATTCCTATTATTAAAGCATGTGATGCTTTGTGTCAATAGTGATTACACATTTAGTAATTTATTAAGCCGTTAGTTCTTTTCCTCCCCGGGTTTATCCCAGCTGATGTAAAAACACATTCACAGCTGAACAGACTAGGAGGTTGGACATGAACCCAAAACTGTGCAATTGCAAAGTCATTACTCAATATTTGAGAAATATATTCTCCAACCACAAACACACACACACATGTATATCTATCTATCTATGTATATATAATCTCATTGTCGTTAAGCCATATTATTTCGTTCTGATAATTCAGTTACTTTGACCATCCGTGTCAAAGTAACTTTTAATATTCTTATAGGTACCAACAAATATCTAAGACTTGAAGCACCACGACAAACTAAAGACATTTAGTATTTAGATATAACCAACAAATTAAAAGGAAATAAAAGTTTCAACAGTAAACTATAGGATTTTTCTTTTTTTTTTATGTAAGCCTATAACTTCCAGGAAAGCAAGATAAACTCTTCTATAAAGTTATCTTTATTCTATAAAGTGCTTTTACTTTGGTAGTTTTTTACATATTACAACATATAGTAATTTAGAAGCACTTCCGGTGGACGATACCGGGGCCGGACTCCTCGTACTCATCCTTTGTGATCCACATCTGCTGGAAGGTGGACAGAGAGGCCAAGATGGAACCACCGATCCAGACGGAGTATTTACGCTCGGGAGGAGCAATGATCTTGATCTTGATGGTGGAAGGAGCCAGAGAAGTGATCTCCTTCTGCATGCGGTCAGCAATACCTGCGTACATGGTGGAACCTCCAGACATGACAATGTTAGCGAACAGATCCTTCCTGAGATCAATGTCGCACCTCATGATGGAGCTGTGGACGGTCTCATGAACACCAGCAGATTCCATACCCAGGAAGGAAGGCTGGAACAGAGACTCGGGGCAACGGAAACGTTCGTTACCGATGGTGATGACCTGACCGTCAGGCAGTTCGTAGGACTTTTCAAGAGAGGAGGAGGCAGCAGCAACATTCATCTCACTCTCGAAGTCAAGGGCGATGTAGCAGAGCTTCTCCTTGATGTCACGGACGATTTCACGTTCAGCGGTGGTGGTGAAGGAATAACCGCGCTCAGTCATGATCTTCATCATGTATGCGGTCAAGTCACGACCGGCCAGATCAAGACGAAGGATGGCGTGGGGAAGGCAGTAACCCTCGTATACAGGAACCATGTGAGACACACCATCACCAGAATCACAGACGAGACCGGTGGTACGACCAGAGGCGTACAGGGACAGCACAGCCTGGATACACACATACATGGCGGGTGTGGTGAAGGACTCGAACATGATCTGAGTCATCTTCTCACGGTTGGCCTTGGGGTTGAGGGGAGCCTCAGTGAGAAGTGTGGGGGACTCCTCAGGGGCAACACGGAGTTCATTGTAGAAGGTGTGGTACCAGACCTTCTCCATGTCGTCCCAGTTGGTGATGATACCGTGTTCAATGGGATATTTCAGGGTGAGGACACCACGCTTGCTCTGGGCCTCATCACCGACGTAGGCGTCCTTCTGACCCATACCGACCATGACGGCCTGATGACGGGCACGGCCGACGATGGAGGGGAACACGGAACGGGGAGCGTCATCACCGGCGAAGCCAGCCTTGACCAGGCCGGAGCCATTGTCAATGACCAGCGCACACATATCCTCTTCGTCACACATGGTGGATGTTGGTCAGAGGCCGACTTCTACAATACCTGAAAATCAATAAACATTAGAAGATCACGAACATTCGATAATGATTTTTAGATATAAACTGCGCATTTTCTCTCTCTTTCTCCATATCCAAGCGAACGAGGGCCATATACAGGTATACAGAGAAACATGTATACTAAGCCGCGGGATGATGCTAGTGATCAGTTCCTTTCCCTCCCCGACTTCACCCTCGCTAATTTCAAAACTCACTCACAGCTGATTAGACTGGGGGTTGGTTGGGCATCAACCCAAAACTGTACAGTTGCAAAGTCATTGGTCAACTTTTGAGCAGTATATTCTCCAATCACACATACACACATATGTATGTGTGTATATGTATGTATATACGTATGTACACACACAC
>BOPN01000794.1:140000-142500 GCA_017312705.2 Penaeus japonicus
TCATCAGGCCGTCATGGTCGGTATGGGTCAGAAGGACGCCTACGTCGGTGATGAGGCCCAGAGCAAGCGTGGTGTCCTCACCCTGAAATATCCCATTGAACACGGAATTGTCACCAACTGGGACGACATGGAGAAGATCTGGCATCATACCTTTTACAACGAACTCCGAATTGCCCCTGAAGAATCTCCCGTCCTCCTCACTGAGGCTCCCCTCAACCCTAAGGCCAACCGCGAGAAGATGACTCAGATCATGTTCGAGACTTTCACCACACCCGCCATGTATGTGTGTATCCAGGCTGTGCTGTCCCTGTACGCCTCTGGTCGTACCACCGGTCTCGTCTGTGATTCTGGTGATGGCGTGTCTCACATGGTTCCTGTATACGAGGGTTATTGCCTTCCTCACGCCATCCTTCGTCTTGACTTGGCCGGTCGTGACTTGACTGCTTACCTGATGAAGATCATGACTGAGCGTGGCTACTCCTTCACCACCACCGCTGAACGAGAAATCGTCCGTGACATCAAGGAGAAGCTCTGCTACATCGCCCTCGACTTCGAGAGTGAGATGAATGTTGCTGCTGCTTCGTCCTCACTTGAAAAGTCCTACGAACTTCCTGACGGTCAGGTCATCACCATCGGTAACGAACGTTTCCGTTGCCCCGAGTCTATGTTCCAGCCTTCCTTCCTGGGTATGGAATCTGCTGGTGTTCATGAGACCGTCCACAGCTCCATCATGAGGTGCGACATTGATCTCAGGAAGGATCTGTTCGCTAACATTGTCATGTCTGGTGGTACCACCATGTACCCTGGTATTGCTGACCGCATGCAGAAGGAAATTACGAACTTGGCTCCCTCCACCATCAAGATCAAGATCATTGCTCCTCCCGAGCGTAAATACTCCGTCTGGATCGGTGGTTCCATCTTGGCCTCTCTGTCCACCTTCCAGCAGATGTGGATCACAAAGGATGAGTACGAGGAGTCCGGCCCCGGCATCGTCCACCGCAAGTGCTTCTAAATAATTATATTTTGTAATATTTTAAAACATCTGTTAAACGATAACTACATTTCGAAATAAAAGATCTTAATAAAGATAATTCAGTTTAATTACACTAAAGACACGTTGATAGATAAATCATGACTGTACCATCGGCAATAAGAAACAAAGGAATATAAGAAAATGATAGCTGCAAAAATGAATTCAACATGGCAAACACATCTAACGTTATGGAATGTAATAATTCTATTCATTCATCATTCAACTTTTTAGGAAGCAATTTATTGATTACATCAACAGTAAAACCTGTGCTGGAGCTTGAGATTTTACTTTCCTATCCCCAATCAAATAGACTATCATATGGTAAAATTCAGCAGGAAGAAACGAAAAGACAGGACTTACTCTTATTCATGGCAGTTGAACTAATGCATTTATTATCAGTCACTTATCCAAGATAAATTCCTGGTGGTCCAGAAGACGTTCAGTACAGTCGATAATATACCGGAAATTGCTATTATACTCCAGAATTAATTGAATATATTGTGCGAAATATTCAAGAAAGATATTGACAGTCTGAAGTTAGGTTTTAGTAATACTGCGAGTTGCATAAGTATAAAATTCTAAAATGAATGTTTTAGATTCACGCAGCTATACCTGGCTCTTGCCTAGTGCACACATTCCTAGTCGGGTGGCTCGTTGTTAGTTGTCTGCTATATTTTGTCGTCAAAATTCTGTTTTTAAATGTACTTTAAAACAATGTGTTTTTTGACTACTTTTTTTTTATCATCAATCGAAAATGACATGGTCCACGATTCGTTTTTTCTACAAAGGAGGCTGGTAGTTCATGGTCGAAAACGAGTTGAGAAACACGAAACATAGGTGTGTTATTCGTAGGTGGCAAGCAGCCTGACCTGCTTTTACGTGATTCTTAGGCCCTGCTCTAGGAAGTGGAGATCGATTAACAGCTTCTATGAATACAACTGTAGAGAGAAAATTACTCGCCCTCTTTTCAGCAAACTATGAGCGGTATGCAGTTAAAAAAAAAATATATATATCGACCTGGGAAATGTGAATCAATTTACTATCAAATTTGGGAGGAAAGGGAAGGGAGGAAGGACGGGAATATTTGATATCTTTTGTTTATTCTGAAAATATTCTATAAGAAACAAAGGTGTGGAGTCTATTTAGTGTAGTAGTTATAGTTATTGGGGGTTAAAGAAATTTCACTTCCTTAATCCATCCTGTTTTTGGGAAGGGTTTATCCAAGGTCTATAATAAACATATGACAGTATGACATGTGTCAACAATCATTTACAAACAAAGAAAAATATAGAGTAAAAATGTGGCCCAGTGACTTCGGAGGAATGAAGACGAGAACGAATTCGCGGTGATGAGAGGTGGAGAAGTGATGTGTATAGCAATGTGGATGTGACTGACCCGGTACGCGAACCATGACGCGACACTGCCCACATGCAGGAATTGCGCATTCGTGTTGTCCGTCTCCAGAGG
>BOPN01000794.1:185000-187500 GCA_017312705.2 Penaeus japonicus
CTTGTAATATTCTGTAATATTTACCGTTACAAACCTTTACTCTTCTTTACAGACTCCGACCTTCTGTTAAATATCCAACATGTGCGACGAGGAAGAGTGTGCGCTTGTGTGCGACAATGGCTCCGGCATGGTCAAGGCCGGTTTCGCCGGGACGACGCCTGCATGTGTTCCCTCCATCGCCGGTCGTGCCCGTCACCAGGGTGTGATGGTCGGTATGGGTCGTGAAGGGACGCCTACGTCGGTGATGAGGCCCAGAGCAAGAGAGGTATCCTGACCCTGAAGTACCCCCATCGAGTACGGTATCATCACCAACTGGGACGACATGGGAGAGAAGATCTGGCATCACACTTTCTACAACGAACTCCGTGTTGCCCCTGAGGAGTCCCCCACACTTGACTGAAGCCCTCAACCCCAAGGCCAACTGTGAGAAGATGACTCAGATCATGTTCGAGACCTTCTCGTCGCCCGCCAAGTGTACGCGGCCATCCAGGCTGTCCTGTCCTTGTACGCCTCTGGTCGTACCACTATTTGGTGCGATTCCGGTATGTGTTTCCTACATGGTCCCCGTGTATAATAATTTCGCTCTTCCCTCATGCTATCCTTCTGGTTCCTGACGGTTGGTCGTGACCTTACCAACTACCTGATGAAGATCATGACCGAGCGTGGTTATTCCTTCACCACCACTCCTGCTGAACGTGAAAATCGTCCGGGACATCAAGGAGAAAGCCACATTGCCCTTGACTTCGAAGGCGAAATGAACGTCGCTGCTGCTTCTTCTTCCTTGGACAAGTCCTACGAGCTTCCTGACGGTCAGGTCATCACCATCGGTAATGAGCGTCTCCCTGTGCCCCCCGAGGCTCTGTTCCAGCTCTCTTCCTTGGAATGGAATCTGCTGGTGTTCATGAAATCCGTTCACAACCCCATCATGAGGACATCGATATCAGGAAGGATCTGTTCGCTAACACCGTCATGTCTGGAGGTACAACTATGTACCCAGGTATTGCTGACCGCATGCAGAAGGAGATCACTTGCTTAGCTCCTTCCACCATCAAAATCAAGATCATTGCTCCTCCTGAACGTAAATACTCCGTCTGGATCGGCGGTTCCATCTTGGCCTCTCTGTCCACCTTCCAGTCCATGTGGGTCACCAAGGACGAATATGACGAATCTGGCCCTGGCATCGTCCACCGCAAGTGCTTCTAAACACATTGTCATCAGCCTGTGTATCCTATATGTATTTACTTTAATTCATTGAGTCTCAGTCTCAATGCATTGCAGTCATCACTGTCATTAACATGTTTATACTAAATAACATGGTTTTTGGATACAATCATTGTACATCAAATAAAATTGAAGTTTACCAAATGTTGTTTGAGTCTGCTTTTGAATATGCTGATTTAAAGATGTTACCTAAATCCATGGTTTCTTTGAGGCCAAACGCTGCAGATTATGCTTAGTCATAGTAAATAAAGATATCTCAATGCAGAATATAAGACGTACTTAATATATGTTCTTGATGATATGAGCAATTTATAAGACTGATAAACCTTCGTAATTGCTATTGAAAAAGATTTACGGCTATTCAAGCACACACACACATATGTATGTATACACACACACACACACACACACACACACACACACACACACACACATATATATATATATATATATATATATACATATATATATATATATTTATATATATATATATATATATATACATATATATATATATATATATATATATATATATATATTATTATTATTATATATATATATTATATATATATATATATGTATATATACATACATACATACATATATATATATATATATATATATATATATATATATATATATATAATTATATATGCACACAATACAAACACATGCACACACACACATACATATTTATTTATCTGTATATCTATCCTAATATATATGTGTATGGGTATGTGTATGTTAATATGTATACATACATATCTGTATATATGTATATGTATATATGTTCATATATATATAAGTATATATATATATATATATATATATTTATATATTTATATATATATGTATATATATAATACATAGAAATATATATGTATATATACACATACATACACACACACACACACATATACATATATATATATATGTGTGTGTGTATATATAGTGAAAAAAAAAAAGTATAAATGCTTGAATATTTTCCAAAACGTGCTGCGGAAATTATCCAGTCGCATTTATATTTTTCTACATTGTCATAATGAACTCTGAACATACACACACACATACACACACACACACACACACACACACACAGACACACACACACACACACACACACACACACACACACACACATATATATATATATATATATATATATATATATATATATATATATATATATATATATATATATACATTATGTAAATGCATGTAATTTTTCTTCGACTGTAATCACTATCGATGAGGTCACTATAGATGCCGTTTACTTGAA
>BOPN01000794.1:215000-217500 GCA_017312705.2 Penaeus japonicus
AAAAAAAATAGAACATAAACAGGAAAAAAAACAAAAAAACTCATGTAAGTAAACGTAGCGGGCAAAAGGCTTGGTAACAATGGCGACACATGTGCGTTTGTGCTATTTTCAAACATAGCGCAGATTTACCCGGGGAAAGTGAGATTTCTGCGTCGGCCGAGCTCAGGTGATCGGGTGCTAAAAGAAAAGGAACACCGTAGAATTTTTTTTTTTAAATCTTTGTCTACCGCGCGTATATTTATATGAATATTAAGCAATAAAATTTGTATATTTACGCTCGGTTATTATTTTTGCTATAGCATCGCACAGCATTGCGTAGTCTTTCATGAACAGTTTCATGCGCCTTTAAATGTCTATACTCTTAGTGGAAGAAGCGCTGGAGCGAGAAAATAAGCAGTAAACCCAAAAAGCGTACAAGTACACTCAGACTCAGGATTGTTGGCACGATCTCTCCAGGTATGCAAGCAACTAGTAGCCAACAATATCCTTGAGAAATTAGTCGATTTGAAGTGTTCGGATTACTTGTAAACAAAACTGGCGGATATCTAATCTTTTTGAAAGCCTTTTTACATGTGTTATTGGTATTCCTTTTCTTGAGCAATATCAAAACTGCTGGTTATCTATTTTTTCTAAAGCCTTTATAAATGTGTAAAACCTTTATGTATATGTATGTGTGGAAAAAAAGGGCACTTCTTTCTTTAAACAATATCAAGTGACGCTGACATAATGTACGAATTATAAGGCTTGAGGTTATGCCATACACATTCGCTCTCTTGACTCGTCAGTGCTGGCAACGCTTATTTTAGCTAAGCGGATTTGTAACGCTGGCTTCACGTACTTAACTGGCGACAGGCAACACTAACATTTCGTGTTCTGCGAAGGGAGTTTTATAAGACTGGCTATCCTTCTTCACGGTGGAAAAACTGGTGACAGTTGTAGTTTATTTTCAGGACTTCCAACTTTTTACGGGATTCATGAAAACATACTGTTTAATCTTTTCCGATGATTACTGTATCTACTGATAAAGTTTTGTTGGAATTCTGACACATTTACTTTAATCCAGATGGAAAAGACACACTCAAATGCCTGTGCAGACACAGACACTGACACGCTCATACACACACAGAAAAACACACACTCGCTCCTAATATAAATATACTAACAATTACACACATTCACACATATACACGCACATAAAAAATATGTGCATAAAAACTGACAAGTTTACATCCTCCTTTTCACGCACAACAACATGGTCTCTGCTTCGCTGGCAAGAAAGAGACGCGTAAAAACTATCGGGAGAATGTAACAGAATTGCAACACTGCAAGGAGGTTTAGTGATAATTAAACTTGACACCATCATGTACTCATACAAAGTGACATACAAATATCGATGACGGCGAAAGATAAGTTATATTTAATTATGCTTTGTTAGATTTCATTCTTATTATGAGCCAATTAAATTTAAAAGGTAGATATCTCAATAAGAAATGAACATGATAAACATATGAATTTCTTCGTCTATGATTCTTTTTCGTAAAATAACAGAACAAGCAGACAAAAACAACAACAACAACAACAACAAAGAGGAAAATCTTTTGCCAAAATGGCGCCGCCCAAACGAGTTGGTGGGCGGACGTCAAGCACCCTGGCAACAAGCAATGGGGTGGGTGACAAGCAGAATAATCAATATACCCGGGCGCCATTTAGATATTTCAGAGCAAATACAAAAATAACAAAATATAGATGATAATACCTGGGTGCCATTTACATATTTCAGAACAAATACAAAAATAACAAAATATAAAGGAAAATACCTAGGCGCCATTTACATATTTCAAAATGAATATGTAGATATAATACAAAATAACGGGATATGAATTGAAATCATATCTTATTTAAATTAATGATCGAGAAAATAGGCCAGATACATTTTTGTACCTGTGCAGTAAGCATGATAGGAGTTACATAAAAAAAAACATTTTCAAGAGTTTTCACAGAAATTCCGTCGCAGAGATCGGGCGAGATTTAAGGGATGAAGTATAGCAATGGTTGATATACAGCCTATTCCTGCAATGAATCTGCTGTTATCTTTCTTTTTTCTCTTGTTATATAGACTCTGTACACACACACACATGTCTACATATCTATTTACAGGTATATATATATATATATATATATATATATATATATATATATATATATATATATATATATATATATATATATGTATAAGCATGTATGCACACACATACACACACACACACACACACATGTGTGTGTGTTTATGTGTGTGCGTTTAATCGTCGGGAGAATTGCTTTCCAAAGCTAAAGAGTTCAATATCTATTTAATCACACGTTATGTCCCCTCACTAAAATAGTCCTCACTGTAGTTAAGCTATATTAGTGGTAATAATGTTAATGAGAAAAATTTAGTCCTTACTACATTTAATTTTAAAATATCAAATAAAAAACTCTTTACTTTCTTACCTCCCTTGCT